>PVIY010025160.1:0-37080 GCA_004026745.1 Myrmecophaga tridactyla
TTCTTTCTTCCACAGAAATCAGCTTGCTTATTTCTGTTTCCTGTATGTATCCTTCTCCTATCTCCTACCAAGATGGAAGCTCCACAATATCAGGGGACTTGTCTGCAAGGGTTCACTCGGGGGGCTAGCCCAGTGCCTTCTGGAGGCTAGCCCTGGGCCTGGCACATGACTGGCTCTAATAAGCCTCAGAATGGATGGATGGATGAACAAACGAACCAGAGGGAAACATAGCACGTTAGAAAGGAAAATGCATGTGGGGGGAGGGAGCCATATATAAGGCACTACTTTACGAGTCTAAGTTAGAAGCAACAATTAAAGGTAAATAAAATACACAGAAAACAGATTTTTTAAAAATTTCATTTAGTGAAGTCTGTCAAACCAGGCCAGGAAACAAGAAGACCAGAAAGTCTTTATTTTTTATTTATTTATTTATTTTTTACATGGGCAGGCACTGGGAATCGAACCTGGGTCCTCTGGCATAGCAGGCGAGCATTCTTGCCTGCTGAGCCACCATGGCCCGCCCAAAAAGTCTTTATTTTACTTCTTAATAAATTATTCCAAAGTAGATTTCAGCAGCTCAAAAGGATACCATACTTGCAGTAAGAATCAAAGTGTGATAAAATGAGAAAGGAAGAAGACATTAATTAGAGGCACTTTAGTTAATTGCTATAAAGTCCCCAGGTTCATATATCAGCTCTATCTCTTACTAGCTGCGTGGCCTTAGGCAAGTCACTTGAGCCCTCAATAGCCTGTGTCCCTATATGTAAAATGGGCATAATAATTGTAACAGAGCCTGATGTGAAATCATCTTTCATACATGTTACCTTTAAAAATATATATGTAGGGCGGGCAATGGTGGTACAGTGGCAGAGTTCCTGTCTGCCATGCCGGAGACCCGGGTTCATTTCCCAGTGCCTGCCCATGCAAAAAAAAATTTAATAATTTAAAAAATTAATAAATTATATATATATGTAAAGTCAAGAATGACACTAAGCTTGTAAATCATAAGTACTTATACACTTGCTGATTCAGGCTATATATTTGGTTCTAAAATTCTAAGCAACAAAGGAAAGCTATGAAGTAAACAATTCCTATGGTTCACACCATTTAAAAACAAAAAAATGAAAGAAACAAAAAAGAAAAATACTTTCTCAGGAAGCTAAAGTCAGAAAAGTATAGAAATTTCTTCTAGGGTTCTTCATAAAGAAGACACTGCATGATGAAATGAATGTCATTCTTGACAATATGGATATAAACAGTAGTGGTGATGAATTTCATAGGCTGGTTTCTTAGAATGACTAGCTAGAGAGATGATAGATGGATAAACAGATGACAGCTAGACAGATGATAAAGCAGGGAGGGAAGAGGGCTATAGACAGATAGATGATAGATAAATGACACAGAATGAAATATAGACTGTTAGCTGCACAGGCCAGAGCAGTCTGTATACTGTCAATGTGATGAAGTACAAGCACTCAGCTCTCTACTAGTCTGACTGAGCTTCTGGACACTGAGGTCCTAGAGGGAAGGGACAGGGACTGCTGGGTATGAGGCTGGAGCAGAGCACATTGCCTGGCACACACAATAGGCATTCTACAAATTTGATGGCCAATCAAGGCAGGAGGTTGCTCTAGACCATGTGGAAGAATGGGTGGGTCATGTGCCCTTCAAATCATCCTCCCTGAATAGGGGTAAGAATAAGCATTGAGTGGACAGCAATTCTCTATTACCAGCTGAACCAAACCCACGTATGTCTTTCAGATAGTACATATGGACAAAGGATCATTTCCTTTTCTAAATGCAGAGAAGCTAACATAACAAGGGTCAAATGGAAGGCTAGTCGACCAGCCTCAAGAGTGCTCTTTGGCCAGAAAGCAGTTTTTTTTGCACAACTCAATTTTATTCTGTAACTTTCTCTCCATGCCCTAATTATTCATATATGTAATATTTTAACCCATCACACTGTTTTTTAAAGATGCAACAGGACCTACTTTAGGATGAGCTTTGTCAGGACTTCATAGATTTTATGTTCCCAGTATTCGTAGTAGGAGGCCAGGGTGGGGGCCTTGCCCGTGTTACTTTGTACAACAAGACCCTCAACTTTGGTCAGCAGAGGCCCTATTGCCAGGTACCACCTGATCATGTGGTCCAGATCTTTGGCTCGTTCACGCTCGATGTGCTCAAAGAACTCCTTCACCCCTGTAAAGGAAGACATCTGTGAGGGTAGTTTAGGAACAGAGGAAAGCATACTACTCAAAGACAATCCAAAAATTAACTGTCTATCTTTGAAATACAAAAACAGACT
This sequence comes from Myrmecophaga tridactyla, assembly GCA_004026745.1. Taxonomy (NCBI): domain Eukaryota; kingdom Metazoa; phylum Chordata; class Mammalia; order Pilosa; family Myrmecophagidae; genus Myrmecophaga; species Myrmecophaga tridactyla. The sequence goes on from PVIY010025160.1 coordinate 2,306, forward strand.
CTAACCTTGACCCAAAGAAGATAACATGTCAACACCAATAAGTCAAGACACACCCTAAACAAAAGAAAAACAGTAATGCAGAAATGCCCATCATACATGCATAATTATGCATTATTATAATTATGCTTTATGCTTTTATCACCCACTTTTTTATTTTTTAAATTCTTTGGGCCTTTTAATCTTTGGCCAGCCTTGCTTTTCTTCTCACTGTCCTGAATTCCTTGCTGATGAATCTAAGACCACTTAAAACATTCCCTTTGAACAAGGAAATGTGAGCCCATAAGAACACAATTCACATTGCTATTACAAAATCATTGACAAAATACTGATTTTCACAGACTCAAGAATTTGTAAAACTGACTAAGCAACATATAAAACATTATCCAAATTAAGAATTACCCAAGATCTTTTCAAGAAAATGACTGAAATCGTAAGGACTGGTTTTATGCGTTAAAAATATAAAATCATGGCCAAGAGACTCTCATTCATTGCATAATCAGAGAAATATGAAGTCAGCTCTACCTGGCAGTTCTCCCTCACTTTTGGGTACTGGATATTTAAAGAGATTTATGTTCTCTATTAATGTGAGCCTGGAAGTAATGTCATCTGCATTCTTATGAATCTGATGGACAAGGGACTCAAATTTCCCCATGGCCTGTTTGCACCGAGTTATGTAGTCAGCAATACCTTTGAAGGAAAAAAAAAAGAAGATACTTAGTTTTCAACTATTTATTTTCTTATCCCTCCCACCCTCCTCCATAATATTCATATTGGTGTTCCTTCATAGAAAGGCCCTGCCCATTCCAACTTTGGAAGTCTTTCAGTGGCAAAGATGTTCTTGGCACCCCTGGAGACTGGAAATAAGAGCCCAGAATCAACTATGCAATACAGTGCTTCCATTCAAACTTCAGCATAAGCATATCTGAAGCACCATGGGGAAAGGGATGGCCAAACCTTGTTGTCCTCTCACCAGCAAGGCTCTCTGAGCCTGCTCTCTATGCTATCTTGCCTCAATGTCCTTTGAAATGGAGCTTAGGAAGGTGAACAGCAAGAGCATGGATAGAAAACACATGTGAATCACTTGAGATCATTTGGGTGCTGGCCTGAACATGTTATATTTATCATGTCTTCAGATCCTCACAACCACCCAATGAAATAGATACTATGTTTACTCCCATTTTTCAGATAAGGAAATTGACCCTCAATAAGTTAGGTCATATGAGCAGAGCTGGACTTTCAGCTTGGGACCCAGCTCTGGAGCCCACAGTCTATACACTACACCATATGATGGACAAGGAAAGAAAAGAAAAGGAAATGAAGAAGAAGGGGAAGAATTGGAGCAAGGGAAGGGGCAGTGGAAGAAGGAAAAAAAAAAAGAAGAGCAGAAGTATCTTGTATATCTAAAAAAATAAAAGGGACTTCTGCTTCCTGGAAGGTGGAGGTGATGTGCTTTTACCTATTCCTCCTACCTATTCCTCCTCCTACAACTCAAACCCTGAACATTATGTATAAAATAAATTTAAGAAGACTCTGAAAGGGGAGAAGGCGAGAGGGTAGAAATGACATGATGATGAGTTCCCTATATTCTTCTTCCTCTTATTTACCATACTTGGCACTGAAAAAGCCAGCGACCAGAAATGTCAATGAGTATAGACATAAAATTTTTTAAAATTTCAACAAAAGTCTGCTCTCTTTAGCCCATGGACCAGGAATTGGGAAATCTTAGGTGGGCATAAAATTTTAAACAATAACATCTTTACCCCAGCCAAACACCACAGAAAAAACTGTGACCCCACCGTCATCCACACCAGCAAAGGTCAAGTGGAGAGCCTAGATTAGACTTCCACCCCTCATAAGGCTGTAACTAAGTGACCCGATATTTCCTGCTGGTTGGTGTCAGAAAAAAAAAAAAAAAAAAAAGAATGGACAAAGGAAGTTCTCTGAACACAGAGGAAATAATCCAAGAAGGAATCTTGGAACATCAGGAAAGAAGAATGAACACAGTAAGCAAAATATGGGTAAATACAATGGACTTTTCTTCCCCTCTAGAGTTTTCTAAATTAGACCTGATTGCTGTAGAAAAATTATAACATGTTGTGGTTCTAAATGTATGTGAAAACATAACAATTATATTATAGTAGGGGGGCAAAGGGAGTCAAGGTTTCTGTATTTTACTCAATTGGTAAAACTCCAAAGATTTCTCTACTTCATGCAAACCAGTAAATGATGTTAATTATATATATATATATAAAATGTAATACCTAGAAAACATTATAGGTATATCAAAGTGAAATTCTTAAAAATGTTCAAGTAGCCCATAGTTAAAGAAAACAAAGAAACAAAAACAGAAAACAAACAGAAAGAAAAAAATGGCAGACTTAAGCCATAACAAGTCAATAACAAGTCAATAATTATATTAAACATAAATGGTCTAAATGCAGAGACTGGCAGGGGAGATTTTAAAATATGACCCGCCCATATGCTGCCTACCAAAACCTAACTACAAATAACAACATACACAGTTTGAATATAAAAGATGGAAAAAGATGCATCATGCAAACATTAATCAAAGGAAAGCAGAAGCAGCTATATTAACATCGGCTAAAGTACACTTCAGAACAAAGAAAATTATGAAAGCAGAGTTGGATATCATATAATGATGAAAAGCTACAATGTGTCAAAAAAAAACAGCAATCCTAAATTTGTATACATCAAATAAGAGCTACAAAATACAGGGAAGCAAAAACCAATAGACCTGAAAGGAGAAACAGGCAAATCAACAATTACAATAGGAGACTTCAAGACTCCTTTCTGAGCAATTGACAGAACTATACAAAAAATTAGCAATGATATAGAAAAACTCAACATCATCAAACAAATAGGTAAAACTGGCGTTTACACACACTAAACCCAAAACAGGAGAATGAATACACATTCTTTTCAAGTGCACATGAAAAGTACACCAAGATAGACCATATCCTGAACCATAAAACGAGCTTCAATAAATATTAAAGATTTGAAAACATACAGAGTATGTTTCCTGATCATAATGGAATCAAACTATAAACCAATGACAGAAAGATAACAAAAAACTCTCCAAACACTTGGAAACTAAAGAACATAATACTTCTAAATACCCTATGGAACAAAGAGGAAATCTAAATGGGAATTCTAAAGACACATTTAACTGAATAAAAATGAAAATATATCAAAATCCGTGAGACAAAGCTAAAGCAGTGCTTAGAGAGAAATTCACAGCACTAAAAACATACATTAGAAGAATAAGAAAAATAAAATTCAATAGTCTAAGCCCCCATCTCAAGAATCAAGAAAAAAGAGCAAAATAAACCCAAAGCAAGCAGAAGGAATGAAATAATAAAAATAAGAACAGAAATCAATGAAATTGATCATTGAAAACAACAGGAAAAAATGAGTGAAACAAAGCTGGATCTTTAACAAGACCAATATAATTCACAAACCTTTAATAAAACTGAAGAGGTATAAAGAGAGAAGACAGAAATCATGAATATCAGGTATGAAATATAAAATATCGCTACATATACCCAAGACATCAAAAGGATAATAAGGAATACTATAAACAATTCTACAGATATAAATTTTACAGCCTAAACAAAATGGACCACTTCCTCAAACACTACCAACTACCATAACTTACCCAATATTAAACAAGTAATGTAAATACCCCTATAACTACTGCATGAATTAAATCCATAGTTTTAAACCACCCTCCAAAGTTTCCAAGCTCACATAGTTTCACAGGAGAATTCTATGAAACATTTAAAGAAAACTAACAACTCAACACAATCACTTACAGAAATGAAAGGAAAAAAGAACCCTTCCCCTTTTAATTAATAAAAAAGTTTATTAAAAAAGAACCCTTCCCAATTCGTATTATCCTGATACCAACACCAGAAAAGGAGTATAAAGAAGACTACAGACCAATATACCCTGCAAAACTGCTTTACATAATATCACTAAATTGAATTCAGCAATATACAAAAAGAATTACACACCATGACCAAGTGAATTTTATTCCAGGGATGTAAACTTTGTTTAATATTCAAGATCTTATCAATAATTTATCATACTAACAGATTAAAGAAGAAAATTAGGTGATCATATCAATCAGGGAAGAAAAACCATTTATAAAAACTCAACACCCATTCGCGACAAAAAAGAAAACTCAGAAAAATAGAAACACAGGGGAGGCTCCTCAACATGATAAAGCACGTACACAAAAGCACCGCACTTACTGGTGAAATATTGAATGTTTTTGCCATTCTTACCAATAGAAGGTCTAGCCAGTGCAATAAGTTAAGAAAAGGCATACAGATCAAAAAGGAAGAAAGAAAACTATCCCTATTTGCAGATGGTAAGATTGTCTAAGTAGAAAATCCCAAAAAATATAAAAAAATCCTAAAACTAATAAATGAGTTCAACAAGGCTGCAGGATAAAAAAAAATAAACATATAGTAATCAAACATATTTCTATACACTAGCAATAAACACATGGACACTGATATTAAAAACACAATACCATTTACAATCTACTTGAAGAAATGTAGATACATAGGTATAAATCCGACAAAACATGTACACAACTTGTAGGCTTAAAACCATACAATGTCAAAGAAATACATCAAAGAAGATTTAAATAAATGGAAAGGCACATCTTATTCATATATTGGAAGACTCAACACAATACAGATGTCAATTCTCCCCAAATTGATAAACACATTTGACACAATTCCCATCAAATTCCCCAGCAAGATTTTCTTTGTAGATCTAGGCAAGATTTTTATGAAATTTACATGGAAATACAAAGGAACTAAAATAATTTTTTTTAAATAAAGCAGTAGGGAGAAGTCTACCCAATTTCTATACTATAACAGAGACTATGTGGTATTGACAAATGGATATACACACAGAATGGAACAAAATACAGAATCCAGAAACAGACCCACTCAAATGTGGTCCAATTATTTTTTACAAAGGTGCAAAGCAATTCAACTGAAGAAAAACAGCCTTTTTAACAAATGGTGCTGGAGCAAATGGACAGCCATAGGTAAAAATAAATGAATAAATAACCTCAATTTAAGTCTCACACCTCATAAAAATAACTCGAAATTATCTCAGACTTAAATACCAACAATAAAACTGACTTTTAAAAAAAAAAGAAACACTGGAGAAAATCTTCAGGATCTAGGGCTAAGCAGCAGAATTCTCATACTTAACACCAAAAATATGACCTATAATTCTTTCCAAGCTAGATAAGGATAGGGTGGGTGGGACACCGGGCTTATATTCGACCTAAAAGGGTCTCCAATCAAGACTTGCTTGTGAAGATGGTGGCATAGTGAGATGTGGAATTTTGTTCATTCTCCAGAGTAGCTGGTAAATAGCCAGGAATAGTACAGAACAACTGCTGGGGGAATAACAGTGACACAGCATACACCAGTCTGGACAATTTGGACCAGCTAAGACCCCACACAGAACTATAAGTCCCCCAAGCCACAGAGGCCGGTGCCCCTTCCTCGTGGGCACAGCAGGGTGGTTCCTTAAGAGGAAAGGAAACAGACTTTATCAGCAGCAAGGGCTTAGCTCAACCAAGCTCCAATTACAAAGTTAATTAACAAATTCTGACTACTGAAAATGGGCCCCCAGTCCAGATAAACCTAGAATAAGCATTAAGGGAACTAGGAGGTTCTGTCCCCAGCAGAGAGGGGGCAAGCCTAATAGAAAAACAACATAAAACAAAAAAACAGAGAATTTTTTCAGTTGGACAGCACAAAATACTGGAAAAGGGCTGGACCCCAAGAAAAGGGGGCACACAGAGCCTGGAGATAAACCAAGCCACATAGAAACATAAGCTCTTGATTGACAAACTCAAGGAGCCAGAGTCCCGTTTTGAAAAGGCTTTTTTGTTTTCTTTTTACTCCTTAAATACCTTATTAGATAGAACTGGACACACTCTCGGGCTCCAGTACTGCCCCAGGCAAGGGGGAATTAAGTTTGTGTGAGAGACAAATTAATAATCAAGAGAAAGGAGTTAATTCCCTAAGGGGTGTACCTTCCCCAAGAAAAGGGGGGCAGGGCCCAGCTCAAGTGGAATCTCTCCTTCAGGAAATTCAGCCCCAGGGACTGGAAAATTGAAGCAATCAAAGCTATCCTACTATCTCCCCTCTGTCTCAACCATGCCCCCAGCAGGGAGAGTCTGCTGAAATTACAAGCACAACATCACTTTACACAGGTGGGAAGTCATGGACAGACAAGCACCACGTGCTGGGCAGGAAAAAATCCATTTACAATTGCAACCAAAAGAATAAACTATTTAGGAATAAATTTAACTATGGATATAAAAGACTTATACACAGAAAACTCCAAGAAATTGCTACAAGAAATCATGAAAGACCTAAATAAATGGAAGGGTATACCATGTTCATGGATCAGAGGACTAAATACTGTTAAGATGTCAATTCTACCCAAACTGATTTATAGATTCAATGCAATACTGATTCAAATCCCAACAACTTACTTTGCAGAAATAGAAAAACCAATAACTAGATTTTTTGGAAGGTCAGGGTACCCCCAAAGAGCTAAAAATAATCTTGAGAAAGAAAAATGAAGTGGGAGGTCTCACACTACCTGACTTTAAAGCATATTACAAAGCTACAGTGGTCAAAACAGCATGGTACTGGCATAAAGACAGATATACAGACCAATGGAATCAATTTGAGTGTTCAGAAATAAACCCTCTCATCTATGAACAATTGCTCTTTGATAAGGCAGTCAAGCCAACCCACTGGGAACAGAGCAGCCTCGTCAATAAATGGTGTTTGGAGAACTGGATATCCATATGAAAGAGGATCCATATCTCACACCCCATACAAAAATTAACTCAAAATGGATTAAAGACCTAGACATTATAGGCAAGAACATAAAACATTTAGTAGAAAATGTAGGGACATAGCTTATAAATCTTGTAACAGGAGGCAGTTTCCTAGACCAACAGGAGGCAGTTTCCTTGCACCCAAAGCATGATCATTGAAAAAAGAAATAGATAAATGGGATCTCTTAAAATTAAACACTTTTGAGCATCAAAGAGATTTTTCAGGAAGTAAAAAGGCAGCTATGCAATGGGAGACAATATTTGGAAACCACATATCAGATAAGGGTTTAGTATCCAGAATATATAAAGAAATTCTTCAACTCAATTAAAAAATGGGCAAAAGACATGAGCAGACACTTCTCAGAAGAGGAAATACAAATGATACTAGAAAACAAATGATATTAGAAAATGGACAAAAGATATTCCACAGAAGAGGATTTACAGATGGCAAATAAGCATGAAAAGATGTTCAACATCATTAGCCATTAGGGAAATGCAAATTAAAATTACAATAAGATGCTATAATACATTGGTCAGAATGGCTAAAATTAAAAAACAGTCACAACACCAAACACTGTCGAGGATGTGAAAAAACCGTATCACTCATACACTGCTGGTGGGAATGAAAAATGGTTCAGCCACTCTGGAAAACAGTCTGTCATTTGTTTAAAATAAAACAAAACATGTAACTACTTTGTGACCCAACAACTGCATGCCTGGACATTTAGCCCAGAGAAATGAAAATTTATGTACACAATAAAACCTATACACAAACGTTCATAGCAGCTTTATCTATAATAGCCAAACTGGAAACAATCCTGATACCTTTGAATGTGTGAATCATTAAACAAACTGTAGTACATCTATACTAGGAATACTACTCAGCAATAAAAAGGAACAAAATATTTATTTAGACAACAACCTGGATGAATCTCCAGAGAATTATGCTGAATGAAAAAAGCCAATTCAAAAATACATGCTGTACTATCCCATTTATGCAACACTCTTGAAAATGATATAATGATAGAAATGGAGAATAGATTAGTCACTGCCAAGGATTAAGGAAAGGGTGGAAACAGGAAGGAAGGAAGTATAGCTATAAAAGGGCAACATGGAGGTGGGCCACGGTGGCTCAGTAGGCAGAGTTCTTTCCTGCCGCGGTGGAGACCCAGGTTCAATGCCCAGTGCCTGCCCATGAGAAAATAAATAAATAAATAAAAAGGCAACATGAGGAATCCTTGTGGTGATGGAATGTTTTGGATCTTAATTCTGGCAATGTCATCATCCTGGTTGCAATATGAAACTAGAGTTTTGCAAGAAGTCATCACTGGGTTAACTGGGCAAAGAATCTCTCTGATTCAATTCCTACAACCACATGTTAATCTATAATTATCTGGAAATTAATTTTTTTTTCGGTGCATGGTCTGAGAATTGAAGCTGGGTTTCCTGCATGAAAGGCAAGCATTTTACCATTGACCACCCATGCACCCTGGAAATTAAATCTTTAATTTTAAGTGTCAAGGTCACTTTACTTTCGGAGGAGAAAGCTTTGGGTCAGCAGAATACCAAAACGGCATTACATCATTACATCCTCAACCCAACAAAAGAATTAAGATTAATTCTAAGTTCTCCAAAGTGTACTTTATTAACCCTCAAAATTACATGCTAATTTTACCTATAGACATACAAATTTTATCATTTAACCAAAATAATCTAAAAGAATTATTTTTGTATCCTGGTGTCTAAACGGTAATAAATATATGAATTATGTTACCTAGTGAGTTCCAGTTTAATCTCTTATATCCAGATCTGAACACTCTTACTAACTCCTGAGAATGATCCTCGAGAAGAACAGATTCCGCCTCATTTAGTGTTCCTACAAGCATGTGATAATGATCCAACATGTGCTGTATGGCTTCCGTGTACCTGTACGTTACAGGAAAGTAATTTACATGAGGGACAGACAATTAAATTCATATAATGCTTAATAATCTTATAGATGGGTTATAAAACATCATTAACCATCTAAAACTTTGATCAAGAGATCTGCAGAAATTTAAAACAATGCTGCTCTTCGCACTTTTTTAAAAAAACACGTTTTTTTTTCATTTAAAAATGTTATTAATGTTAATATATGCTGGCTGTACTACTGCCATTTTAATGAGGTAATAAACATTTTTTAAACATTTCTAAGTTTCAATTTCTGATATGGTAAATATCGATAGTTATAAAACTAAAACTAAAGTTTGGGCAGTGGGGGGAGGGTGGGGTGGGAATCCTCAGTAACTTCTAGGAATATAAAGTGGCCCCAAAAAAAAGATCAAAACATTTACTGCTGATTTAACAGAATAATATTTTTACCTAAGAAATTTGTCTTCCTGTAGTGCAACATTTCTTGCTAATTCAGGGACAGTGAACCCCAACTGTTCCAAGTACTTTGCCTCATTAATAATCTCTCTAAGAGTAGGTGAAAAATTGATGGCAAAAATAGTTCCCCTGTCAGTGGTCGCTGTCTCATCAGCAATGGCAGATGACTGTGGAAGAGACATTTCATGAGTATGGGAAATCAGTGCAAGAAGCTATCAGAGTAATACAAATCAAGCTAAAATGAGTTTGAAAAGATAAACGCTGTCCCCTTAACGCCTTAGCCCACAGAACTGGCAACCCATGCCAGGGCCAGCCAGAATACATGCTTTGTTTGGAGAACAGAGTTTGTAAAGAATTTAACGTAGTCACCAACATTTAAAGATTGGGCAGTTTCACCTAGAAATCCCAAATTCTCCTCTCTCAAAATTTGAAAATCAGATGACATATGACAGGAATACGCTGAAGTTGAGAAGCAGCTGCCCCTTTTAATAGGCTATAAGCAGCCCAATTCCTCAAAAGTGCCACCTGGTCTTCACTCATGTTGGTACCTGCTTCAGAATTTCAGACACCAAAGACCTAAAATTGCCAGGCCCAGATCTTAATTACCTAACAACTAATATTTGTTTACTGGGCACTTACTATGTGCCAGGCTCAGTGCTTAATAGAAGGATGAATCATGAGAAATGGCACATTTTTTGTAAAAAGTCAAAAGTGGCCAAGTTTCAGGTATTTGGCATGTGGTTCTACTGATTGTTAACGTGCTTATGTCATTTGGCCTAATTCATTTTTATAAATGGGGAAACAGGCTGAGGGTTACGCCATTGGCCCAAAGAGTAAGTAAGCAGCTGTGCCGGGTTCCAGCCTGTGTTCCTAACCATGATGTTGTGCTGACTCTAATCTCTTTCCTTTCTGCCTCTGCTCTTCTCCATAGGCAGCCCTGCCCTTTCATGTCTTTGATTTGGAAAATATCTATAAGCATGGTGAACGAGAGTCAATGAAACACAGACACCATCTCTGGGGACCAGAGTTCAGAAGTAGGCACCTTAGTAAGGAGACTCTTCTTCATTAGGTTTGGGAGGATTTGTTCTGTTGTCTCTTTCCATTGCTCATACTTTCTATCTTCGTATTCCTTCATTCTCCTACCCACTTCCAAGTACTTTTGTTTTACCTATCAAAAATTCAAGCAATTGTCATTTTGTTCTTGAAAACAACATTTTCCCATTCTCTTTAAAGAATCTGTTAACAGATTTCGGCAGACTCTTTTCTTTTCTTTTTTTTTGGGGGGGGGGGGGGGGGTACATGGTCCAGGAATCGAACCCGGGTCTCCTGCATGGAAGACGAGCATTCTAACCACTGAACTACCCATGCACCCTGGTGGACCTTTTGAAATGGTCTGACTTGAAGTTTAGGCTATATAGCAGGGATCAGCAAAGTATAGTCCATGGGTTGCATTTGGTGTGGCCCATGAACTGAGAATGGCTTTCACATTTTTAAATAATTTTAAAACATCAAAAGAACAATAATGCTTTGTGACACATGAAAAGCAAATGTTAGCATCCATAAATAAAGTGTTGTTGGCACACAGCCATGTCCATTCATTGACATATTATCTGTGGCTGCATTCTTACTATAATGGCAGGGTAGAGTAGTTGCTTTATGACCCAGAAAGCCTAAAATACAAATGATCTGGACCTTTATAGAAAAAACTTTGCTGACCCCTTGCTATATAGCACACAAAAATCCATGGGGTGAGGAAGGAGGTATTTATTATCAAAAAGGTGGCTGTCTTCCTCCCAAGAAGGTGAAGATGAAGAAGTATAGGGAGAAGCCACGTGAACAGCCAGGTGGAAGATGATATGTATTAAGACACCAACGACAAAGAACATAAAAAGTACTTTCAAATATGACCTCTAAACCAAGGATTACAGAACAGGCTCTCTAAATCACAGATCTAGATCTGAAATTGAGCTGCCTCTGACGCAGCCAACTCGACATAGCCCACTCCGAAGTAAGCAGCCACCTAGATTTAATGATTCTCCTGGGAAGTCTCAGAGAGGCCTACCCTGTCCAGAATCAAAACGTGAGATAAATAAGGGAGCAGTTTCAGCAAAAGAGACATACTTCCCTTCCTCGATCACTGTCCAGTATCTCCTCCACTTCCTGAAATCTGAGGATGGTTTGCTTAATCCGGTAGAACAAAGAGCGTTCCCAATATATTGCACCTGCAACTGGAGGGTGATTCTTATACAGCGGCGGAGTGTCAAGGTTCTGAACAAAGATTTTATTAACTATGTCAACCTGAAAAGCAACCAAACATATTTTGTAAGTGACAAACATCACTGTGTTATCCAAGAAAGATTTCATTTGAGATGTGTATCTTTGAAGAAATGAAAACTGGAATGTTAAGAAATGCTGATATAAAATAGTGTTTTCTACTTATCATATACTCCATTTTCTTACTCTCCAGTAATTTTGTCTTTTGTTTAAAACATGCAATGCTCCAAATGGCCTTTTAAGGCCAAGCACGCTGTGTATACTTGTTTCACTGAATTACTAGAAATCCTAAAATCTTTTCTAGATATGATCAATGGTTGGACCTACATTTCTGCACCCCCATCTAGGCAGCCACGTGTGCCAGTTTGAGAGGATTTATGTACCCTAGAAAAGTCATGTTTTAATCGTAATCAATTTTGTGGGAGCAACCATTTCTTCTAATCCCTATTCAGTACTATAGGTCAGAAACTTGATTAGTTTATCTCCACGGAGATGTGACTCAATCAGCTGTGGGTATCAAAACTTGATTATATTCGTTTCCCAGTGCCTGCACATGTTAAAAAAAAAAACCTTGATAAGAAAAAAATAAAATAAAAATCTAACAAGAAAAGCTTGATTAGATGGAGAAGTGTCTCCACTCATTCTACGTGGGCTGGTTAGTTTACTGGAATCCTATAAAAGAGAAGACATTTTAGAGAGAGTTCCCTTTTGAGAACAGGAGAGAGCCGCAGAACCACAACAGAAGGACGAGAGAACCAGAGAGCCCACCAGTCAGTGACCTTTGGAGATGAAGAAGGAAAATGCCTCCCGGGGAGAAAGCTAGCAGTCACCACCATGTTCGCCATGTGCCCCTCTAGCTGAGAGAGAAATGCAGAACATCATTGGACTTCTTGAACAAAAGTATATATCCCTGGATGCCTTAGATTGGACATTTCTATAGACTTGTTTTAATTTGGACAATTTCAAAGCCTTAGAACTGTAAACTAGCAACTTATTAAATTCCCCTTTTTAACAGCCGTTCCAGTTCTGGTATATCACATTCTGGCAGCTAGCAAACTGGAACATTTGGTGTGGCAGGCAAAATAAGGGACCCCAAAGATGTTCACATACTAATCCCCAGAACCTGTCAATATGATGTTACCTGACAAAAGGGAATGAGGGGGGTGGTTGGAAGTAAGGTTGATAAACAGCTAACCTTAAAACAGAGTTAGTGAAATCCAAGATTTCTTACAAAATAGGAGGCAGAAGAGAAGATCAGATGGCATGTTTTGAGAAAGACTCCACCAGCCATTGCTGGCTTTGAAGATGGAGGAGGGGGTTATGGGCCAAGGAATGTGGGTAGCCTCTAGAAGATAGAAAAGGCAAGGAAACCAACTCTCTCCCAGAGGGCCTCCAGAAAAGAATGCAGCCCTGCACACATTGATTTTAGACCAGTGAGACCTGTATCAGACTTCTGACCTCCAGAACTGTAATACAATGCATTTGAGATGTTTTAAGTCACTAAATTTGTGGTCATTTGTTACAACAGCTACAGAAAAACTGATTCATTAGGAGAACACTTTGGTAGTTTATTTTACATTGTCTTAACATTGAGCTAATTGTTTCATATATACACATTTTATCTTCTGAATAAATATGAACACTTTTTTGTTTTTCTGTGTTGTGTCTATTTTCTCCTCTGTGACTAACACATTGCCTCGAATATGCAGGTACCCGACAATGTTTCTGAGTTAACAAATAAATGCACAAATGATTAACTTCAAGTACTACTATTATTACTATATTTCTATGGGTCCTATCACAATGTTAGAAAATTAATATTGTACTTAGTAAATTATTATTGAATTTCTCCACTAAATAAACAAGCCCTCTTTGTTTTGATAGCCTGTATTATGGGACAGGCTTATTTGGGCAAATTCCAATTTCCCTGGATTTAGACAAGTAAGAGATGATAATGTGAATCAGTTGCTCACATTTTGTCAAGTGTATTTTTACTGTATAGTAGCTACTGATTTTTCAATTACCTCTTTACAATACTGAGCAAGAATATCATTAAATTTCATCATCATTTGTCGATTAATAGCCTCCCGTGAGCGAATATGCTTAAATTTCAAAAGCATGTCAAATGCTGCTTCAGCTGATCGAAGTGTCTTAAAAGATTCATCAATAAAATTTTTTGCTTCTTTCTCAATAACCTGCCAAAAAAAGAAAAAGTTCAAGAAATCAGCCCTTATGCCCATGCAATTATCCTGCCCCCCCCCCAAAAAAAATAGACAAGAAATGAGTAAAAACCACACCAGTGGCTTGCAAATTGCTCATTAATAGAAGCTGGTGTTCAGTCAAAAAGGGCAAGCTGACTACATTTGTTTTCTTCTTTCTCTCTCCAACCAGAACAAATGACAGAAAGGAATTTTTTTAGTTATTCACTTTCCTCAGAAAGTTAAACATAAAATTACCATATGACTCAATTATTCCATTCTGAGGTACATAGCCCAAGAGAATTGAAAACCAAGACTTAAACAGATATATTTGCACACCAATATTCCCAGGAGCATTATTCACAATAGCCAAAAAATGGAAACAATCCAAGTGTCTATCATAAGATGAATGAATTTTAAAAAAAGGCAGTATAACCACACAATAGAAAATTATCATTCAGCTGTTAGAAGGAATGGAGTTCTGCTACAGGCTTCATCATGAACGAGCCCTGAAAACATTATGCTAAGCAAAGACAGACACAAAAGAACAAATATTATATGATTCCATTTAAATGAAACATCTTTAATAGGTAAGTATATTAAAACAAGAAGTAGATTAGAGGCTACTAGTGTATAGAGGAGCGGTGAATTGTGAGTTATTGTTTAATGGACACAGTTTCTGTTTGGGGTGACAGAAAAGTTTTGGAGAAAGCTTCTGGTGATGTTTGCACAATACTGTGAATACAATTACTGTTACTGAATTGCACACTTAAAAATGACTGAACTAACAAAAAGATAAAGAAGCCAATTTTAAAATGGGCAAAAGACTTGAATGGACATTTCTTCTAAGAAGATATACAAATGGCCAAAGAACACTTGAAAAGGTGCTCAACATCTAAGCCATTACGGAAATGCAAATCAAAACCACGAGACACCATTTTCTGCCCACTAGGGTAACTACTATTTAAAAAATGGAAAATAAGGTGTTGGAAAGGATGTAGAGAAATAGAAACACTTGTTCAATGTTGGTGGGAATGTAAAATGGTACAGTCTCTGGAAAAATGGTTTGGAGGTTCTGAAGAAAATTAAATATAGAATTATCCTATGCCCCAACAATCCCAATTTTAGATGTATACCTAAAAGACTGAAAGCAGGGATTCAAACAGACATTTGCACATCAATGTTCACAGTGGCATTATTCACAATTGCCAAACGACGGAAGCAACTCAAGGGATCATCAGCAGATGAATGGATAAACAAAATGTTTTATATATACATACAGTGGAATATTATTCAGAATAATTATCTGAATAATATGCAATAACATGGATGAACCCTGAAGGCATCATGTTGAGCAAAATAAGCCAGACAAAAAAGGGAAAATATTGCATGATCTAACTCACATGAAATTAGAATACACAAATTCATAGTCAGAAACTAGAATACAGATTACCAGGGGCTGGGAGGCTGACAGGGAAAGGGAGTTAATGTTTAATTGTTACAGAGGTTGTTTGGGGTGAAGGGAAAGTTTTGGTAATGGTTATGGTAGTAGTACAATATTGTGAATGTAATTAATACCACTTAATTGTATATATGAAAATGGTTAAAATGGTAAATTCTAGGTTATATATATGTTACAATAATTTTTTTTAAAACCATGGAACTGGACAACAGAAACAATGAACCCTAATGCAAACTATGGATTACAATTAATGGTATAAAAATTATAATAATGTTTCATCTACTGTAACAACATACCACACGAATGCAAGTGTTAAAATAGGGAAAACTGTGTGTGTGGCGGGAGGTATATGGGAACAGTATACTTTTTAAATGGTTTTTTTTGGTAAATGTACAATGTCTCTCATTTTCAAAAAAGAGGTTGAACTGACAAATTTTATGTTATATATATTTTACCACAATAAAGGTTTTTTAATACATACTGATATAGACAAGGAAAATGGAAGAGAAGGTAGCTCAGGAATTTTTTGAAGGAGAATAGCTAAATTTCCGGAAGGCAGAGTTTCAATCTAATGCCTTCAATGGGGATAAAGAGAAGATTTCTCCCTACAGAAATCTCTGAGAGGTTGAGCATATGAAGGCACCTGGTACCCAGGAAGGTGGGAGGGAGGTGGGGGGCTAAATAGCAGAAGAGCTGTTGAAAATCTGCCAATAGCACATAGCTTCTCGACTCTTTCCAACCAGGTCACTATGCATCCTCTATCCCCTTTTCCACCTTATTCTGTAAAAAACTGGAGAGTTAGTTCTTTCTAGAAAGATGAAATCAGAACGGCATCAAACCACTGGAAGTTAGAAATCAATGAAGACTGCCTCCAAATTTCTGAAGTTTTTTTCTTTTTTAACTTGAATTGTATTATTAAGTAGTAGGCCAGAACTCATGCATACAAGGACTCAAAAAAAAAAAAAATAGAAGTCTTGGGTGCGTGGATGGTGGAGTGGCAGAATGCCCGCCTTCTATGCAGGAGACCTGGACCATGTATTCAAAAAAAAAAAAAAGAAAGAAAACTAGAAGTCTCATGAAACCTTGATTCTTAGGAAGCTATTAGAAAATGTGCTACAACACAACAAAGGAGTAAACAAGAAAAGAGGAAAACAAGAGATCTAGAAAGCAGAGGACACATCACAGGTGAGAGACACAGGAAGTCCTAGGACAAATCACTATGCAATGGGTTTAAAGAACCAAACCATCCATAGAGGGAACAGAACAATGGTGCCTGGGAGAGGCTTCCAGGAACATTATGGCACTGATATGACTGGGCATATCTTAGTAGGTATGGGGTAGAGATGTCAGAACAGTCGGAGAAAACTAAAATGGGCATGTAAATTACAGGGCAAATAAAAAATGAAAACAATTATTAAACCCAGGAAAAATGAAGGGTTCAACAAGAAAGGAGGCTACTAGGCTCAGCAGTGAACAGTATCCACATAGACATAAACACTATTAACTTAACCAAAAGTTACAATAAAACTATGTTAGATGACAGAGGAGGGTAGGAATGGGACAATCAAACCTATATCTACTGTGAAGTCAGCGTCTAAATTTGATCTGAGGAAGTAACCACACTGGCATGTTCTTTAGGAAATACAGAGGTAAACACCAAAAGAAATCTAAAATTGTGAAAACTGATAAGAACAGAGATGGAGACTTCCAGGTCAAGATGGCGGCTCAGCAATGTGCGCGTTTTAGTCCGTCCTCCAGAACAACTACTAAATAACCAGAAACAGTACAGAACAGCTCCTGGGGCCACGTCAGTGACCAGACACACAGCGTACCCCAGTCTGGACCAGCTGGACCGGCTGTGAACACCCCCCAGAACCGTGAGTTCCCAAAGCTGCAGCGGCCAGCGCCCCTCCCCCACAGGCCGCTTCCCAGAGGAGAAAGGAAAGGACTTTACCAGCAGCAGGGACTGGGCACAATCAAACGCCAATTGTGGAACTAATTCACAAATTCTGACTACTAAAAATAGGCCCCCAGCTTAGGTGAACCTGATCAAAGTGGAGGTTGCTCATTTTTGCCCCGGTGCCAAGGGGGCAGGACTGACAGATAAAGCGGGGAAAAAAAAGAAGGAAACAGAGGTTTTTGTGGCTGTGTATCTACAAAGGCTTGACTGCCTCTGGATACAGTGGCAGGACTTTTCAGGCTGCAACTGCCCCAGGCATAGGCAGAAGTGAGCTCTTTTGGGGGCTTGTCTGGAGCCTGTGCCTTCCCCAGGGGAGAGGTGAAGCCCAACTCAGGTGGAATCCTTCCCTCAAGGAATTCAGACACCAGGGCTTGGTAAATTGAAGCCATTAAAAACAGCCTACAACCTCTCCTCTGTCTCCACCATGCCCCCAGCAGGGAGAGTCTGCCAAAGTTAAAGGTACCGCATCATCTTATGCTGGTGGGACCTGCAGTCAGACAAGCGCCACATACTGGGCAGGATAAGAAAAACAGAGTCCAGAGACTTCACAGGAACGTCTTTCAACCTGCTGGGTCTCACCCTCAGGGAAAACCGATGCAGGTGACTCTTTCCTCCTGATAGAAGGCCAGTTGGGTCTGGGAAAATCTGGCTGGGGACTATAATATCTAAGTAGACCCTCCTAAGTGTGTGTGGTGGGGGGAAAGGCACCACACAAAGCAGGGCAAGAAACAAGAAAACAAGAACTGAAAAATTCTCCTCTGTTAAACAAAACTTAAGCTAAAGGTCCAGATAAAGCTGAATGGAATGTCAAAGAACAGATAGACAACAAATTCATCCAGCAAGAAAACCCTAGATAAAAGAAGTGAAAGCAATCTCCAGAATAAACTAATTAAGGTAATTAAATGCCTAGACGCCAGCAAAAAATAACAAATCACCCTAGGAAAATTGAAGATATGGCCCAGTCAAAGGAACAAACCAACAATTCAAAAGAACAGAGATGGAAAAAAGTTGAGCACAGGACTGCTTTTTCTTATAAGCATTTTAGCATTACTTGATTGAGTGACTTGGATGAAAATTAAATTTAAAATTAAGTAACACTTAAAACAGAAGCTGAGACTAAGTTAAATATAAATAAGGAAATGTTTATACAACTGGGTAGAACCTGCCTCAGTTGTCTACATAAAAAGATGCTTTGGGGTTATAGAAGTAATTATTTAAGACACCAAATCGGGATGCTAATGACAGTACTCCCACAGTGACTGAAAAGGTGAGTGTTGATGACCTGTCCTAGCCATACTCTGAAAATGAAATCTGATTCTCAGCTATGGTCTCTCTTTGAAGGCTCAGCCTCCTCTACACCTCAGACCACCACTTGCTATCTCATCTCCCCATACCCTGCCATTCCCCAATCCAAACTAAGCTATGCTATGGTTAGAAAAATCTTTCTAAATTATCGTTCTGATTACATCAGCCCCTTGATCAACAACAGCTCCCTACTGCCTACTAAATTAAGCCCACTTCCCACACTGGTACTCTAGGTCCTCTCCAATATCACCCAAACCATCATTCTAGCTTTATTTCCCTCTACTCTACTCAATTTATACCAAACCCTGCTACTTGTTCTTCCTCAAACATGACTAGTCTTTTTGCTTTTGTTGCCTCTATCCATGCTGTTCCTACCACCTGAAATGCCCATTGCTTTCTCAGCTTCTACTCTTACTCCACTTGTCCAAAGTCTCCCCAATCCCAAAGATCACCTCAAATTCATTGTTTTCCATACTCCCCACCCCCTTACAAAACACAACATCTTTCTTCTCAAAAACCCTTATGGCACTTTATGGTTCTCTTATCACACACATTCATAGATGGGTGGAGTTATAGTCTATGAAACAAATTGTATAAATGCTACTGTGTCTAGCTCAATGTAAACATCTCACTCAGGGATAAATTCACTTTTGCTTCATGTGCTTCTGTACTGTTTCAGTTTTCTTCATAAATAAGCAGGTTTAACTTTCGTGATTTTTTAAAAATCTAACCATAACTAAATAACCCAGCAACTTTAGCATGGGGAAACACATGGTGTCTGCTTCCAAGATCAAACTGATGAATGAGCTACTTGCCAGAACTTCAATCTTGAAGTCATCCATCACATACTTCCAGTACTGGGAGGACTTGATGTTGAAGGGGTCAAAGGTCAGGTTTTCCATGGGGTTGACCAGGCTGTCCACTCTGGTCAGAACCTCATCGATACGCTTGGGATCCCCGGTCACTGCCTTCAGCTCTGGACCAAATATGCTGTAAAATTCTTCCATGACCTGTCCAATCAAACCAAACAAGGGGGTTGCCTTTCAGTTTTCTCATGTGTATTCTAACTACAAATGGGTTTCATGTCTAGAACGAACTGTCTCCCACCCTCCCCTGTCCAGCCCACAGCCTGTTGGTAGTGTGCCCATCACATGTTGGATAAGATCCAGATGCCCTAACACAGCCTTACAAGGTCTGCACATTTGGGCACCTGCCTACTTCTGCACCTCTTCCCATCTGCTCTTCCCTGCGTTTTTCACTGCTGCCCTGTGTAAGATCATTTCCTTTGAAATGCTTTCTCAACATTTCTAAGGCCCTGGAATTGTCAGAGCCCCTTCTTGAACACCTGATTATGTCCACATCTCAACAATTCCCCATATCCAGCTCTAACATTCCAGGACCACTAGGTTCCCACCCTAATTACCTCAGGGCCAGGTTCCAATAAGGACAGCCCCTAAAAGGAAAAAGTCTGTAAAATGATTCAAGTTAGCCAATCCACCAGAAAGCCCTCCCCCAAAAAACCTAGCTAAGCCCACCTTGTCTGCTGGACCTAAGCTGCCTCCTTTGGCTCAATTGCCATAACCTACTCCCCAGGGGCAATCCCCTCTGCAGTTTTCTCTCGTTTGGTGACTTTAATCAATCCAACGGTCTTCGTGTTATGCCCCACCATCCAAAGAACCTATTGTTGTACCTAATATCTTACAACCATAAATTACCCAGCCCTCATTCAGTTTCACATTCTCTGTCTCAGGGCCTTTGCACTTGCAATTTGAAATGCTGTTTAATTCTCAACCTCATTAAATATCATTTTTTCATGTCCAACCCTTCCAGACCAGGCACACCCCTTAATACAACCTTCCAGAGCACCCTCAACTGTTCTTTCCATGGCATCTACCCCAGCCACAGCTCTGCATTTGTGTAATTATTTGTCTACCATCTCTCTCCTCCTCCTGACTGTAAGTCCCATGCAGCCAAGGGCAACGTGTGGTTTTGCCAGGGCCAGATTCATAGGTATGTGATCTGTGCAGCACACGGGGCCCCATGTTCAGAGGGCCCTTGTGCTTGGCAAAGGCTTTGCTAGCACCTTCTTGAACTTCTTAATAATTTTGTCTTTAAACTTGTGATTTGTAAAGGAAGTCTGATGGGACAATGGAGCATGCATGTAAGCAAAGAAGATACACACACTATTTGTGTCTGTCATTCTTTGCCATCCCATTCATATGTGTACAGCACTTCAGTGGACCCATGATGCATAGGAGTTCAGTAAAACTCAAAGCAGGCCTAGGTAAGCATGCTGCACCTACAACTTGAGTAAGGAGGGACAAGACAGCCTGAAGAGGCTAAGCTCTCTGTTTAAACCAGACCTTGCTTCAAACATAGAAAGAAGGCAAGGGTGTTCCAAGAAGTAAAAATGACCAAGTAATTCCATCACAACCTTTCTTATTCAAGTTACTTCCCTATATTAGTCCCTAACACTGACACTGAAAATGATGACATAGAAGGAAAGAGAAAGATAGGACAGTTTGGAGTTCTTTACTTTCAGGCCTTCCTTAATAGTAAACTGAAGATAAAGAATGTTGAAAGAATATGCATGTAGCAAGAAGTGAAGTAAAAACAGAGTTAGTTTCGTGTCATGTTTCCACCATTTTGGCAAAAGCAAAATACCAATGCATTACAAGCTATGAAAAAGTAATTGTGTAACTTCAGTGATTCCACACACAAGCTAAATACTCTTATATTTATATGTCAAATACAAAGATGAATGGTAAAACTCACGCTAATAATTTAAAAGTTCAATTTACCTTTACCTTCTTTTCTTTACTTTACTACAGTGCAGCAAACAGCAAACACCATGACAAAGCAGGAGACCACAGAAGGAAGGAAAAAACTTTATCTTTTAGTTCTTTCAATGGTATGTGGTCGTTGTTTTTCCTGCCTTTTGACCCTGGGTCCTGGCATTTTCATCCTGCACCAGCAATAGTGTAGCAGGCCCCAGCTTATGTCACCATTGTTTCCCCCAATGGCAAGCACAAGGGCCTGGTACATTGGAAGTTGTAGATAAATGTTTAGAATGAATGGATGGATGGACATTCAGGAGACAAGACTGTGGCTAATTCATCCAATCAGTCACTAAGCCCCAAGAGTTTAAAGATTAGGGAGAAATGTGGGAGGCACTGGCAAATGGTAGTAGTTGAAGCAATGGACAAGGATGATATGGTCTAAGAAGAATGAAGAGACAAGAAGGTCTTGGATGGGCCCAGGATTGAGAGTCCTCTGACCCTGTCTGCCATAGGCCTCTCTAGGGATAACTTCAACTGGTTAATGGTAAATTACTATATATCAGTACAAGGGAGTATTATTCAGCCATAAAAATGAATGAAGTTCTGATACATGCTACAACGTGGTTGAATCCTGAAAACATTATGCTAAGTGAACAAAGCTAGGCACAAAAGGCCAGTCCTTTCATGGAAACATAGAAGTTGAGGATTTTGCAAAAGGAACAGAAGAACAGTGGTTGGAGATATAAAAGGAAAACCAAAGAGCTAGAGTGGCAGGGGTGAGGGAGGTATCACAGAAAAAAAGGAAAAGTTAAAAAAGGTATGATCTGGCTGAAGGGAACTGCCTGAAAATGTAGAGCTGTGTTCCAGTAGCCATGTTTCTTGAGGATGACTGAATAATGATATAGCTTTCACAATGTGACTGTGTGATTGTGAAAACCTTGTGTCTGATCCTCCTTTTATCTACTTTGTCAACAAATGAGTAGAACATATGGAATAAAAATAAATAATAGGGGGAACAAATGCTAAAATAAATTTAGTTTGAAATGCTAGTGATCAACGAAAGCGAGGAGTAAGGGGTATGGTAGGTATAATCTTTTTTTTCTTTTTTGTTTTCGTTTTATTTCTTTTTCTATTGTCTTTTTATTTCTTTTTCTGAATTAATGCAAATGTTCTAAGAAATGACGAATATGCAACTAAGTGAAGATATTGTGAATTACTGATTATATATGTTGATGTTTTATTTGGTTTGTTAATTTTTTAATTAATAAATAAATTAAAAAAACAAAAACAAAAAACAAAAAAATAAGGAATGGGGGAACAAATGTTAAAATAAATTTAGTTTGAAATGCTAATGATAAATGAAAGTGAGGGGTAAGGGGTATGGTATGTATAATCTTTTTTTTCTGTTATTTTGTTTTATTTCTTTTTCTGTTGTCTTTTTATTTCTTTTTCTGAATTGATGCAAATGTTCTAAGAAATGATGAATACGCAACTATGTGATGATATCGAGAATTACTGAATATATATGTAGAATGGAATTATATGTTAATGTTTTTGTTTGTTCTTAATTTTTTTTAATTAATAAATAAATTTTTTAAAAAGGTATGATCTGATACGTTCAGGCATATTCTACTATATTCCATAAATTCATCTTTCAAGTACTTCCACGATGAAAATCATGGCTGCCTTTTTTTGGAAACATAGGGCAAGTGGTCAACTGGTGTTATAATCTCAGAGAGCTGAACCTAGTTAGCTCTTGGGTTCTTATTCTACCCCTAGTCTTGGGACCTGTGAGACCCCAGTATCTGTGACATCAGCATCTGCCTGAAAAGGAGAGATCTAGCATCAGAAAGCCCAGAAGCTCTGCATGGGGAGCTTTGGACTCCGAGCTCCTCAGCACACTGAGCCCTGCAGCAGCACCGACCTACAAACGGCCCTCACTGCAGAATGTCCTACCTGCAGAATGTCGTAAAGGTCCTGGCATATGGATGCCATGTAGTCCGTCCTCTCGAACAGACGCTTTCGATCAAACTCCCATCGAGCTTCTCTCCCTGAAGCCTCGATCTTGGCCCGGATGTCAAAATAGGCCTTTTTCCACAGCAACAGGGTGTTCTTGGCCTCCAAGGTCTTGTGCTGCGCACTCGCACGGTTTTCTCTGTGGAGGAAAAAGGCAGTGATGGTGGCTCCCAGCACAGCCCCCCAGGCTGCAGGATTTCCCCAGGAAAGTTTCGAGCACTGAGCTGAGGCCCCCTGATGAAGGGCAGCTGCTCTACCATGGCTTGCAAAGATCGGGGGAGGCGCGGCCCAGTTACCCTGAACTGTCCCTGCCTCCAACCCTGCCCCTGGTGGGCCCCACATCAAGGCATAGGCTTTCTGTTTGAGTTGAAAGGGGCATCCTCAGCGGCCTTGGATCCCAGGTAGGGAGTCAACAGTGGTGACTACAATACTGAAAAAAAATTAATGCTAAGAGTTGGGATTTATTTCACACACACACACACACACACACACATTTTTTTTTAATAAAGTGAAAAAAAGATCTGTCTCCTACATCTACTCCTCCAAGGCTATTCCAGCCAAGGGAGCCAGAGGTCCAGAATTGAAGAACTTCTGACCCTCTGCCTTCAGTCTCTCCAGGAGGACCAGGAAAGTAGGTCCTGGTTAAAATAAAATGACTATATATCCAAAGACAGAATATCATTCAGCCATAACAAGGAATGAAGCACTGACACATGCTACAGCATGACCCAACCTCAAAAACATAAGGCTAAGTGAAAAAAAAAAAACAGATATAAAAATCACATATTGTGTGGTCCCTTTTATGTGAAATGTCCAGAATAGGCAGGTCCATAGAGAAAGCAGATGAGTGGCTGCCAGGGGCTAGGAGACTGTTGGCAGGTTTTAAGTGCACTTAGATAAAAGGCATGAGGTTTCTTTTGGGGGTGATGAAATGTTCTAAAGCTGATTGTGAATGCTCTCTGTGAATGCACTAAAAGTCATTGACCTGCATACTTTAAATGGGTGCACTCAATGGTATGAGTTGTTTCTCACTGAAACTGTTTAAGATCTTGAAAAACAAGCAAACACTGTTGCTTCTTACTTGAACAAAGTCCGCAGATTCACCACTCTGCAGACCCTTTCGGCAATCTCCCAGGCAATGCGCTCCATGAGGGGGATCATCCTCTCGTCCTTGTTGTAGTGCCTGGAAATGATCCACACCATCCGCAGGGCGCTCATCATGCAGGGGATGGTGTCCAGGACCACATGGAACCCAGAGCCATGGGTGATGTTCTGGTTCGCGGGACGCGACCGAAGGGAAAGAGAGCAATGAAAGCAACCCTGGCCTTATCAAAATCTGAATAAAACAATAAATGGGCATGGAGTTTCATGCTTCTTTTTGTGTGTGTGTGGTTGTGTTCCAATAAAACTTTATTTATGGACATTGAAATCTGAATATGTCATGAAGTATTGTCTTTTTGTTTGTTCGTTTGTTTTTTAAATTGTGACAGGTGAAGATGCAATTTTTTTTTTTTGCATGGGCAGGCACTGGGAATCGAACCTGGGTCTCTGGTGTGGCAAGTAAGAACTCTGCCTGCTGAGCCACCATGGCCTGCCCAGTTTCATGCTTCTTAATTCTAGAAAACATGTGCTCATTATAGGGGAAAGTGTTTAATAAACAAAAGATGTTTGAAACAGGTCTGTACATGCTGACATGGAAAGACAGACAAGATTTACAATTAAGGTAAACAGAAGGGTAAATAACCAGGAGTGGGTAAATATATATATAAATGAGGAGATATAAAATACATATATCATATAAGGCAGATCGCACTCCCCAAAGTTGGCCACAACATCATCTCAATCCTACCCCGCACACTTTTCTGCATTGCAATCTTGCCACTCTTAGAGAAGTGGAGCCACCTTCTCCACCCCTTTGAATTATGACTGCTTTAGTTGGTAAAATATGCCAGTTACAGCTCCTAATACCTGCACCTTGGAAGCCAGTCACCATGTAAGAAGTGTGACCTCCCAAATCCCCTGAAATCCAGGCCAGGAGACAGCCAAATCACATGGAGAGGGCTGGGGGGGAGGGGGTTGAGACAGGTGGAGAGAGACCTCCATTTCTTTTCTCTGTGCAATGGAACCAGGAGACCAAGGAACAAGGAGGCGTCAGACATGCGGATGCCAAAGCCATTTTCGAAGAGGCTTCTCCAGCCCAAAGCTGATGTCATAGGGGGCTGAGATGAACAACCTGGCTAAGCTCTTCCCAAACTCCTGACCCACTAAACGAGGAGATAAATAAATAAAACGGCTATCATTAAGAAAATGAAAAGACAACCCATAGACTGGGATATTGCGAATCATACAGCTAATAAGGAACTTGTACATAGAATATAAATATTTTCAATTCTTATAAATCAATAATACAAGGATGAATTAAAAATGACAAAAAATCCAAATAGACATTTTACCAAGGAAGATACACAAATTGCCAATAAGCACATGAAAAAGTACTCAACATCATTAGTCAAATGCAAATTAAAACTACAAGGAAAAAAAAAATGAGATACCACTTCACATCCCCAAGACCGTCTATCATCAAAAAGACATAAAATATTAACAATAGGGAAATGGTAGGGTGGTGGTTATAGGAACTCTGCACTTTCTGCAGATTTTTCTGAAACTACAGCTGCTCTAGTAAAAACATTTTTTAGAACAGACAATAACAAGTGTCGACGAGAATGTGAACACACAGTTTCATTCCCCAAGTAACGGAAAGTTCTGGGATACACTAGGATGGCAAAAAAACACGAAGGTGGTTGGTATCTGAATCACAGACGCTTCTAGGCTCTCACTAATTTTGAAAAACCTCCCACTGCACAGAGAAAAGAAATGAACCCCAGAGAAAGGGAAGTCTGCTGTCACTAATGTAAACTCAGCAGCAGATTCTAACAGGACCTCAGGCACTTGGACCTGGCCTTGCAGTGGTCCCAGTAACTGCCCGGATGCATCCCTGGGTGTGCTAGGGCCATGCATGCATTAGCCCATCAGAACCTTTCAGCAACCATGTTTGGTAGGTTCTCCTGTCATCTTCATTTTCCAGGAAAGGAAACAGGCTCAGAAAGTTTGCAAATGCAGGTGTGAAGGACTTTAGGCCCTGGACCTGGACCTTGAAATAAGCAACTCAGCCTCATAAACAGGGCTTCCACTGGCCTCGCTTTTGGGATAAAATTAACAATTCCTGGCCTTATAATGTTGCATCTGAGCATGATAAATCCAGAGAGGGAAGAATCACAAAAAAAGGAAATTCAATCTATGTGCGATCTAATCTGCAGAGCTGACTTCCCAAAGGGTGGTACATCTAGCATACCTTGAAATGGCGCTCCACGGTGGAGAGAAACCGCACGTTGTCCGAGGCCTCCATGTGCAATTTGAATAACTCCGTTAAGACTGGCTGCAGGTTAGCCACGAGCATGGACTCTGATGCCCTGATCACATCCAAGACTTTTCTGACTACCGGAAGCTTTGTTTGTTCATGGAGAGCACTTAGGGTTGCATTTCTTTCCCGCCAGAAATCAATTTCAGCTAGAGGACCATGACCCTGAGAGGTAACATGAATAAATCACACAACCCATCTCATCATTGGCGTGGAGGGGACACGTGTGGCTGTCTGTCCAGCATCCATTCCTCCCAACTGTTCCCATGGGGGCCAATCCACGTGGGGCATTCAGCTGATGGTTGGTTTGAGGTAGGTACTTGACCTACAAAGGCCCAGTCAGAGGGAATCTCAGGACTCTGGCTGGGAATGCCACAGGAATTCACCCTCTCTGTCTCTGGACAATGTAGTGTTCAAATGTGGGGCCAGAAACTGCTGCAAGGAAATCCTCACAGACAGGAGGTGGGAACCGAGATCCACAGAGACACAAAGCCAGAGTCTCCCCTAATCAAACCATACCTGAAGCCAGCCCTGCCTCTGGAGTTTTCAGTTGTCTAAGCCAATGAACAACTTTCTTGCTTAAGCCCATTAGGGTAGGTTTCCCTTGCTTTGCAGCCCAAACATGCTGATCAATAACACAATGTTACATTTATCAAGCCAGGCAAGTAATCTGGTAGCATATTAACACCAGAAAACTCAAATAATATCTTGGGTTCATTTACTTTGATCTTTTTAAGGAGATTACAAAACAGTAAGAAAAAAACTGGATCATGCAGATCCCCAGACTCCTGGCTCTTTCTTGAGGTGCCAAGCATGAAATGTGCTGGGGATCTTTGAAAGCACTGGACAAGTTACCTGAGGCGTCTTCTTCAGCTGGCTTTCAAGAGCTGCAGATATCTGAGTCAACCAGTTTATCACACATTGCTCCAAGATATCAAGGGTTTCCAGGTCAGCTGCCAGATCAGATACCTCTCCCTCCACACTGATGTTTGGCATTTCTAACTTGATCTCACCTAGTAGAATAAAAAAACCGTCAATCGGCCGCTAGTTTAGGAAAAAGTACTGCAAACAACGATGCTCAAAGTAACCTAAGGGCCCCTCTCTCCACACATCAGTATAAAGGGTTTGATACATGTCCTGTCATGATCTGTCTCTACATCCGTCTCTTTCAATATCATGAAATAAGACATTTTAGATTATTGTTCCAGTGTTAAGCACCATCAAAATGTTTCAGTTATTTAAGAGGTTCCTGAATTTACAAACTAGCAACTGTACTTTAAAACTTGAACAACCAGAGCGCAAAAGATATGAGAAAACCCTCCAGCAGGAACCAGGGAGCCCAATATAAAACCAATGAACAAATGACCTCAGAGGAAATTGAGGTAATGTAAAGAAAAGAAAATTTAAAAAAAACATCCCAATATTATTCTCAGAGACTTTAAACAATATGGTATCCATCAAACAAGAACAAGATGCTAAGAAAAAGAAAGACCCAGAGAAAAGAAAATGGTTTTAAAAATTAAAAATGTGGTAAGTGATATGAAAAATTCAGTCAAAGGCTGAGAAGATGAAAGTTGAGGAACTCTCCAAAAAAGTACCAATAAAGAAAGAGACTGGAGATAAAATAAGAAACACAGAAAATCAACCCACGAGGTAAAACATCCATATAACAAGAATTCTAGCAAGAGAGAACAAACAGTGGAGAAAATTATCAAACAGATACAAGAGAATTTTTCAAGCCCTGGATCTGAAAAATACCCACAGAGTATTAGCAAAATAGATGGACAGAGAATCACACAAATGCCCAACACCATGAAATTTCAAAATACTAGGGATAAAGAAATAGTCCTAAAAGCTTCCTCTTCATGGGAAGGATGTATCAAAAGGTGTAGAATCTACAAAAAAGAAAAACAAAAGAACATTCATTCATGTTCTCTAATGAAAGCATTCTCATCAAGAACACTGGAGGCTAGAAAAAAATGAAGAGAAATGTATTCAAAATTCTGTGCTAAAATTATTATTGTAAACCCTGACAAACAAAATTCTGTGCCAAAGTATTTTCAACTTGGACTTCTATACCAAGAAAAACTATGAACCAACTGTGGAGGTAGAATTAAAGTCATTTTCAGATGTGTAAGTTTTAATAAATTTATTTCCTACACACCCTTTCTTAGGAAGTTACTTAAGAATATATCCCAGCACAATGGAGGAGTAAAGTAAAAGGACCTGGAATCTAAGCAACACTGCATCTGGGATGACAACTATGCAACATGCTGAGGAAGCACTAGTCCACACTGCAGCAGGGAGACACAGTGCTCTTGAAGGAGGATGTCAAGAAAATAAGGGGGACTCTCTTGCAAAATAAAACGAGAAAATTTTATAAGATATTTTAAGAAAAGGAAGGTTGGAAATGTCAAGGGTGAGAGGATAAAGCTGTACAAGAAGGATTATCATGATATGCTACCTTGCTTTGCAGTGAGCAATACTCCCATGGTCATAATTATATCAACACTTTACTATGTAGTGAAAAGAAAGAACATACATATAATGGAAGGAAACAGGTGAGCGAACAGTGGGACAGAGAGGTGCAAAATCCTCACCTTCATGGCAGGAAACAATAGATCATGTCTCAAATTAAGAAGTACTAGTATAAGCATATAATTTAGAAACAGGACAGTAACTATGAATAGAAACTGCTAGAGAAGTTGCCAAAAACAGAGCATAAGGGGTCAGTTTTTCCCATTCATTACTATCTGTCAGTACTACTTGAATATTTTAAACCTTGTATATTTAATAAACCTTGAAAATTTAGTATATATGCATATTTATATAAATATTCTTATTACTATAGATGATAAAAGAGATTTTTTTAATAACAGCCAATAATCTACAAAAAGCTATTAATAAGAGTCCTTTAAATAAAAATAAATTTCTTCTTAGAGATATAGTATAGAACAAGGGTAGGCCAGCTTTTTCTTATTGAGCCAGACAGTAAATATTTTAGGCTTTTCAGGCCAAGAGACAAAATGGAGGATATAATACACATCATTATATAATCATTTTAAATGCAATAAATTAAAAATATAAAAGTTATTCTTAGCCCATCAGCCATACAAAAAAACAGGCAATGAGCTGGATTTAGCCCATGGGCCAATCCCCATTATAGAATATGTTTTTTTGGTTTTAAAAATAGTGCATGCTTAAAAAAAAAAATAGTGCATGTGTAGAAAAATATGAAAAGGAAAAGAAAAATCATCTCACCCTCATAACCGAGTCAGTGATGGTCACTGATAATATTTTAGTGTATTTCCCTCCAGAATTTTATCTAAAACATAAATTTTTTTTCACTCATCTACTTTTTACATCAAAAATAAGATACAATTACCAAAAGATGGAAATACCCCAAGTGTCCATAAACTGATGAATGGATAAACAAAACGTACATAATTATGATTCAATATTATACAGCTGTAGGAAGAAATGAAGTCCTGATGCATGTAACAACAGGATAAAACTTCAGGACATTATGTTAAGGGAAATGAACCAGGTACAAAACAACAGAGATTGTATGGACTCACTAATATAAACTAATTATAATGAGTAAACTCTTGGAGCTAAAGTCTAGAGCACAGCTTACCAGGAGATAGAAAGAAGGTAGAGAATGGAAAGTTAATACTTAATTTCAGTAGAATTTTCAATAAGGTTGATTGTAAATATTTGGAAATAGATAGAGGTGGTAGTGGCACATTAATGTAAAGATAACTAACAGTGCTCAATTATGGGTGTGATTATGGTTGAAAGAGGAAGTTTAGGGTTGTGTATGACACTAGAAGGAAAGCTAGAGGATAGAACATGGGACTGTGTTACATGGTGAACCCTACCGTGCACAATGACTGTGGTTAATTGTGTAAATATAAAAATGTTCTTATAGAAACTAGAACAAATGTACATCACTACTGTAAGGTATTAATAATAGGATGGTATAAGGGCCAAAAAGCAACAATTGCAAACTATGGACTAGAGCTAACCATAACACTTTAATATTCTTGCATCAGTCATAACAGAAGTACTGTACCAATGCTAAGTCTCAATAATAAGGAGGTATAAAGAGAATGAGATTTTTTTTTGAGCAATGAGAATGTTCTCAAATTGATTGTAGTGATGGATACACGAGTCTGTGATTATACCAGATCCTTTGACGATATATTTTGGATGGATTATATGGTGTGTAAATAAAACTGCTTATTTTTTTCAAATACACACAAATCACATTTAAGACTATAAGAAGTAATTCTTAACATCTCTGCTGTATAATGCCAGCATAAGCAGAAAAAGGAAAAAAAGAGAGAAAACAATTTAGGCAGAAATAAAGAGAACAATACAAAAAGTAAAACAAATGCAGAAATATCAAGGGAAAAATTGCAGTTGTGAAAAAGAATAATAAAACAGAGCCCTGAGGTTAACACTTCATATATGTTATAAAAAGTTTGTATTTTACATATGTTTCTCTCATTTCCAAGAGACAACATTCCTAGAAGGTAAGGGGGAAAAAGTCCATTTCCCTAGAATAACAATCCCATCTCACAGAACTTTGTAGCTTTGCTGATAAATGCTATGCTGTTTTCACAATGCAGGACCCTAAAAAGTAGACACCAAAGAGATGCCACTTCCTCACTGAGCTAGCCTCTCAGCCTTCCAGACTACTCACCACACAATATCCCGTTTCCCAGGCTCTGACACTCTGCCCAAGTCACCCACCCCATCCAACCAGGTGCAGAGGAGTTCAACTCAACAGAGGTTGCTGGGTGCCCACTATGTGCCAGCCCCCAGACTGTGGACCCAAAGATAATTAAGACAGGGCCTGGCCACTGACCCCTTCCTGCTCATGGAAACGCCACTCTTTCCAACCCCCTTCATTGGCCTAAAATAACCTTGCTCCCTAACTCCACCTTCTAAAACCTCCCTATTTTTCAGGGAGATCAAACACCACCTCCTTCATGAAGACCCCTTTGGTTTTCTTCCACTCCTCCAGCACCATCTCCTTCCTTCAAATCCTCAAGACCCTAACACTGCTCTTCAGTTCCTTATTCAGGATTATTATCCTTTGTGTGCTGGATTAAAAGATCCTTGAGGATCCTTAAGGACAGGGATTCCATCTTTCCTCTTTGCGCCACTTACAATGATGGGCTCAGTGTCCTTTATATAGTGAGTATGTAGAAAACAATCATCATAAAGCAAAACAATATGCTGCTGAAGTCTTAAATTACCTTCCGAAGTAAATTAATCATTGTTAAAGAGGAGAAAATAGAGCCTCACCTTCAAGTTGCTGCATTGTTCTTTGAATATTACTTGCAAATTTCTGAGTGTTCATTAAAAATTCATCCCGAATTAACTGAACACTGTGAAATTCTATTGCTTCCCCAGGGATGGTAGGTAGTTCTAAATCAATCTCAGAAAATTCAGAGACTTCTCCAGGGACAAATCCCATAGTTCCATTTGTCTTGTGTTGATTGAAGGCTAAGGCTGGCAAAAAAACCTGAAACATCAAGTTTATTAAACAAATCACAGCTATCCAATAATTCTAATTTCAAATTGCCTCTAACTTTAAATATTCTATAACATGAGCCACAAACATAACTACCAATTTCTACAAGAAACCATATATTTAATGCTCAACACCAATTGTTATGTCACTCTCTCTCTAGTCATTTTGGATGTCTAAAGCTTGATTTCTCATAGCTTTCTCCAGAAGAGCTCGTGAAAACAGTGCTCTGCACAGTGATAACAATTTGCTACAATCTTTATGCCAGAGAATCAGTTTTGCTAAATACCACATTTTGGGCTTATATTTTCTTTCCTTGAGTATCTCATTCAATATGTTATTCCATTCTCTTGCGGCATAATGTACTGCTGCTAAGAAGTCCATTGTTGATCTAATTTTCTTTCCCCTGTAAGTTATAACCTCTTTTTGCCTAAATCCCCAAAGGATTTTATTTGCACTAAAGTCCAGTAATTTTACTAGACTATAACTTCGTTTCGGTCATACCAGTCATACAGAGGGCATTCTTTCAATTTGAAACTTCTCAAATCTTTTTTATTTCAAAAAAGATGTCAAATTATAGCTTTAAGGAGGAAAACTACTATTACAGGCTATGGTCTATATTTAACAAGAAGACATCAATAGTACTACAGCAATACTAGGGGTAAATAATTGGGGGGGGAGTTAAGGGGAGGTTTGGGTTTTCTATTTGACGATGATGTGTTTATCAGTTATTTTTCTCGTTGGAGCAATGAAAATTGTCTAAAGCTGAGAGTGCTGATGATTGTACAACTAAGTGAGGATAATGAGAGACAGATTGTCCACTGTGAACATCATACATGTTGCCCAGTGGAAAGAGGTGGCTGGAAGACACACTGACTGAGAAGAAGAATGGCGAACTATGGTGTATGCATGTGATAAATATTGTGCAGTTACAGAAAGGAACGAAGTCGTGAAACATGCAATGAGGTGAATGAACCTTGGGGACATTATGTGGAGCAAAATAAGCCACAAACAATTTTAAAAAAAATTTTTTTAAGTCAGAAACAAAAGAACAAATATTGTATGGTTACTTTCAGAAGATACTTACAAGAAATTGGTGCCTTCGATATATCCCAGAGTAAATTTGGGCAGAGAAAAAATATGTATTTGCAAAGTCCCCTTGGAGGACTGGGGAGAAAGGAAGAAATATCAAACTTCCCCATCTGGGGAATTCCTGATATTCCTGCAAGCAGTGGGGTAAACCAATTCAACAGGCTGAGCTCTCAATCTTGGGGTTTGCCCCTATGAAACTTACTCCTGCAAAGGAAAAGCTAAGTGTTCTAGTTTGCTAGCTGCCAGAATGCAATATACCAGAAACGGAATGGCTTTTAAAAACGGGAATTTAATAAGTTGCTAGTTTACAGTTCTGAGGCCGAGAAAATGTCCCAATTAAAACAAGTCTATAGAAATGTCCAATCAAAGGCATCCAGGGAAAGATACCTTGGTTCAACAAGGCCGATGAAGTTCAGGGTTTCTCTCTCAAGTGAGAAGGCCCATGGTGAACACAGTCACAGTTTCTCTCTCAGCTGGAAGAGCACATGGCAAGTAAGGCATCATCTGCTAGCTTTCTCTCCTGGCTTCCTGTCTCATGAAGCTCCCTAGGAGGCGTTTTCCTTCTTCATCTCCAAGGTCACTGGCTTATGGGCTCTCTGCTTCATGGTGCTGCAGCATTCTCTGCTCTCTCCAAATCTCTTTCATTCTCCAAAATGTTTCCTCTTTTATAGGACTCCAGAAATTTATCAAGACCCACCCAAATGGGTGGATACATGTCGTCACCTAATGCAGCTTAACAACCACTCTTGATTAAATCACACCTCCAGGGAGATGATCTGATTACAGTTTCAAACATACAATATTGAATAGGGATTATTCTGCCTTTATGAAATGGGATTTAGATCAAAACATGACTTTTCTAGAGGACATACATCCTTTCAAACCAGCACATTCCACCCTCTGAACCCTAAAAAAGACATGGTTTCCCCATATACAAAATACAATCGTTCCATAACAATATCAAAGAACCTTAAACCATTTCAGCAGCAATATACATGAAATACAAAGTCAAAAACATACAAACTCCTATCAAAGTTAGTTACAAGCAAGTTCATGGAGATATTAATTTTTCTGAAACCATATTCAAGGTTCTCCTCTTCAGTTTCCTGGTTGGAGGAGACAGGCCATTATCATGTTCCAAGATTCAGAGATCACCGTTCAGTGTATGCGTGTATTGGGAGGCATCTATGGTAATGGCAGATCCTTGACTCTGGATTATTATTGCCTGAATTGTGGTGATGGAAATATGGTCGTCATCTCAATAGTGCTAGCAGTGACTCTGATTGTAGTAGCTCCCTATGCAGATCAGCTTGAGCAGTTATTCCTGCATCCTAAGTGATGCGTTAAACTCATTTTTAATGTTTTATTTTTTCTAAATGTATCATTATTGAACACATTTCCTTCGAAATGATAATAGAGACATTTTAAACGGTTTTTAATCCTTCAAATTC
>PVIY010025161.1:0-37094 GCA_004026745.1 Myrmecophaga tridactyla
TTGCTGGGTCATATGGCAAATCTATATTCAGCTTTTTGAGGAACCGCCAAACTGCCTTCCACAGTGGTTGCACCATTTGACATTCCCACCAACAGTGAATGAGTGTGCCTCTTTCTCCACATCCTCTCCAGCACTTGTCATTTTCTGTTTTGTTGATAATGGCCATTCTGGTGGGTGTGAGATGATATCTCATTGTGGTCAAACCTGAATTTGTAAACCAGTGTAGATGTGTGCAGAAACCAGCTGAAGGAAGGATCAAGGGACAGTCACCGGGTGGAGGGCAGGTCCTGGACTTGCCTGGAGAGGCCAGCAGGAATGAGCCACAAGGGCAGAAGTCCCTTATTTTAGGCCGAAGCTGTGTCCAGCGCACCTCCCAATTATTTACCAAGTGTCTCCATTGCAGCTACACTCAACTGAGCTGCAAGAAGACCTGAGGGACTCTTATTTCCACCCTCAAAGGACAGAAGGCAGAAATCAGCCCTGCCTGTGCAGGGCTTCTGAGGTGATTAAAACTCTGTGGACACTGTGACAGCAGCATCTGAGATGTGCTAAAATGCATCCAATCAATGAATGGCCCCTTTCTTTGTGAACCCACAGACAGCAGAGAACAAGGTGGCTGGGGCCAACCAGAACTATTTCTGAGTCCTCCAAGGTCAAGGGTAAGAAAGGCCCCACGTCCTGTTGGGGAAAGGGACAAGGTGGGGCCCTTTTTAAGAGTTGGCGTTAGGATGAGGGGTTCTTGTCATTCCCTGCCAGGATTGCCCAGGAAGGCAAACATTGCACTATCTCCAAAAGAACTGAGAATCAGAGGTGGTCTTTGTGACAGCAGGGCTTTTTCCTTTTTATTCTGTTTTTCATTTTTATTTTTTTATGGTGCCTGGGAAAGGAGATACTTTTGGAGAAGTTACAATTAAAAAATGAATTATCAGGGGGTCGTGCAATGGTGGCTCAGTGGCAGAATTCTAGCCTGCCGTGCCGGAGACCTGGGTTCGATTCCCGGAGCCTACACATGCCAAAAAAAAAAAAAAAGGAATTTCTTGGATAATTATCAGGCAGCTCTCAGAGTCAACAGGAAGATAGGGAGGTGGTGAGTGTGGCATGGAGAATCAGTCTTAGGCAGGAATGGAGGAAAGTGAGGCCCAGCTAAGCCCCTGCCTGACTGTGGTTTTGCTTCTCGTGGCACAATCACCACACGTCCCTTTTTACCACGAGGTGCCCAGCAGTGCTGGGCCCTGCACTATCCCTGAACTCCTGATCCCACCAAAGCACTGGGAGCCATCTCTCTCCCTCTGGGCCCTTGGGGTGCTCCTTCCAGAGTCAAATTCCCTATAGGCAAGGTTGCTGGATAAAATATGGGGTGCCCAGGAAAATTTGAATTTCAGATTAACAAAGGAAAATTTTTGTAGGGGGGGAAATAGTTCATTTGAAATCCAAATTGAACTGGGTGTCCTGTCTATTTGCTAAATCTAGCAACCCTCTGCAGAGGGAGCGTCCTCTCGCCCAGGTCAAGTGCTTGATGGGAGGGAACACCTGCCCCTTCCACCTTCCATGGGGAGATGTCCCGTCCTGGGGGAATTGGAGTGATCACATTGTTTGGATGTAGAATAGTCAAGAGAGCAAATACCGACTGCAATTCCTTAGAACCCCTTTTTCCTTTAAATCTTTGGTCTAATTTGTTTTCAAAGCTGATGTACTCGGTTGAATGGTCCCCTCCCAAAGTTCATGCCTGCCCAGAACCTGAGATCTTGTTTGAAAATAGAGTCTTTGCAGATGTAATTAGTTAAGATGAGATCATACAGGATGAGAACATACTGGATTAGGGAGGACCCTAAATCCAATGTGACTGGGTTCCTTATAAAAAGAGGGAAACTTGGAAACAGACATGCAACACAGAGGGAAGTAGCTGTGTGAAGATGGAGACAGAGGTTGGAGTGATGCTGCTACAAGCCAAGGAATGCCCAGGGCCACCAGAAGCTGGAGGCTAGGAAGGATCTTCCTCTAGAGGTTTTAGAGGGAATGTGGCCCAACCAATATCTTGATTTTGGAATTTTAGTCTCCATAGCTGTTAGAAAATACATTTCTGCTGTTCTTGGGTATAGCTGCTCTAGGAGTTTAGTATAGCTGCCTTCACCCAGACAGCGCCTTGATGTAGGATACTCACATGGTGGTTCTTTTTCTGTGCCCAATTTTCATCAAAGGCTACTTCCTTCCTATCTCACTACCCTCCCAACCCCCAGGCCATTGCAGAGGCAGGGGCTTCAAGGCTGTTCTTGGGAATGGCCCTGACATTCATACCAATAAGTCCTTGCCACTCCCAATCAGGTGAAGGAGGAAGCAGAGCTGAAATGGAAACAATCTATGGGGCTGACTGTCTAGACAGGGCTTGAATCCTGTGGATGGAGAGAAAAGCAGACAGAGCGGGCTTTGGCCAAAACTGAAACTCAAGCCATCACCACCAGACCTTCCGAGCCATCCTCAAACACACTGGCTGTCTGGGCCACAGCCAGAATTAGCCTCGGGCTGTTTCTCGCTCCAATTTCAAAGGATCCGTGTTTCCACTGAAGGAAAAGCTTGAATTTTCACATTGAAAAGAGTAATGAAAAATAAGAAACGTGGGATCCTTCATTCTCTTCTTCATATTTTTTTTTGGAGGGGCATGGTGGTGGTAGTATTGAGAGATAATTGATATTTTAGCTATAAATCTTTGGCCTCAGATCATTTTTAGAAAGAAATCATTGAAAACATCATTTTTGGGAAACAGGTGCAGGTCTGTGGTTTTAGAGAGAATATTTGTTTTGGAATAAAGAAGGAAAAGTGCTCCAGATAAAGCCAGCAGAACTTTGCTTTCAGCTCTTAATTACTTAGAAGATGATTGAAAAGATTAACTAGTAAAAAGCAACCCTCACCATTCTAGGTACCACTCCAAATCTCTCTCTTGCTGGCTGTCTTGCTTTTTCAGGCGAAAGAGAGGACAAATGTGCATGGCTATTTTGATGACTGTCAGGCTGTCCATTCTTGAATGGATTCACACACCTCATCTGCTTTTCCTCTTAGTCTTATGAAGAAAAGCCTGGGCCTTGCTTCTCTTGTGATGCAAGCTCAACAGAGCTGTCATTTTACTTTACATTTCAGTGGCATTTTTTTTTTATCAAAAGGCAGAAATTTCAAGATAAAAAGTCTCAAAAGAGGAAGGTAGAATTGATGTGCCCCTACACGCTGGGTGCTAGCATATATGCCACATGTCTCTAAATCTTCTCAAGGAACACCCCATGAGGTTGGTGAGATTCTTCTCATCTTTTAAATCCTTTTTGATGGCCGAGGAAAAAGAGAATGATAGAAGTGACTTGCCCAAGGTTGCACAGTCAGGAAGGAGCACAGAGCTTGAAGGCCAGCTTGGTCTGACTGCCAATCCCTTGTGCCTTCTGTTACAGTTTGTTGCCTCCCACCTTTGGAAAGATGGGGTGGCAAATCAAGCAAATGACCGTGCAGATGCATAGAAAACACACAGCACTTTTCTTCCAAACACTTCACAACTCCTTCTCATAAGTCTTAGGGGGCTATTCATACTTTCAGGGAAATATGCATTACTGCTGTGTTTCTAGGAGGGGCTCTGAGTTCCATGTACTAAGAAAGAGGGCTTAGGGAGATTGTTTCCTCAAGAAACCTACATCATATATTAGTTATTTATTGCCATGCTGCAAATTACCCCAAAACTTGGTGCCTTGAAACAACAACATTTCCCTCCAAATTGGCAGTACAGATTTATAGTCTCTCAGCAGTGCTTGTCACAGTTTCTATTGGTGAGGAATTTGGGATGGCTTATCTGGGCTCTCTTAGGGTCTCACGATGTCAGCCCAGGCTACAGTCATCTCAAGGCTGTTGGTGGGATTTGGTTATTCACAGGCTGTTGGAGAGGACCTCGCTGGCTTGTGGCTGGAGGCCACCCTTGGTTCCTTGCCTCAGGGACCTCTCCAGGATGGCAGCTTGTTTTATCAGAGTGCAAGTAGAGGAGGCAGTAGGAGTGTGTCAGCAAAATGCAAGTCGAGTCTTTTATAACCTAGTCATGGAAGGGACCTCCTGTCATCTTTGCTGGATTCTTCTCATTCGAACCTAGTCCCTAGATCAAGGGGAGGGGATTACACAGGGCGTAACTACTAGGAGGTCAGGGTCACCGGGAGCTGTGTCAGAAGCTGCCTTCCATGCACCATAGAAGTGGAGACAGTGGGCATAATAATAATGAGGCTGGTGACAATAGCTGGCATTTATTGGGTATTTTCAATGCGCTGGACACTGGGAAAAACCCTTTAGATGCATTGCCTCACTTAATCCCCCCACTTCTCTTTGAACCAGGAAGGCTCAGGAGCTTCCTTGAGGTACTGCAGCAAAGATATTAGGGGTCAACTCTGGTGGTTCCTGCTCCAGACTCGACCTGAATGCTATGAGCTACAGGGACCAAAACAGACCTTATGAAGAGAGGGTTCGGGAAAATGCAGCCACACTCACCATGCACCAGCAAATTGCAAATGAACACAACCAGAAGCCATTTTTTAACCCATCAGTTTGGAAAAAAGAATTAAAATTGGTGAGAGTGTGGGGAATTCCCAGGCACTGCTGAGAGACTATAAATTTGTACTGCCACTTTGGAGGGAAATTTGGCAGGATCTATTAAAATTTTAAAAGGACATAAAAATAAAAAATGTGCATAGCCTCTGACCCAGTAATTACACTTTTGACTATCTTCCCTAGAGAAATACTTGCACATGTGCACACAGAGCCATGTACAAGAATTTTCATTGCAGTGTAGTTCTTAAGAGTAAACATAAATAGCATAATTAGAAACAGTCTAAAGTCTATCGACAAAGAAATGGCTAAATACATTTTGGAGCATCTCTACTATGGAAGATCTGCAGCAGGTAAAGAGAACGAGATCGATTTAAAAATATGACAGGGCAATATCTCCCAAACACATTGCTGAATATAAAAAGCAGGTACTGAATGATATCCTTAAAATGATACCATTTATGTAACCTCCAACAATATCATATAAATTCTTTGCATGTGTGTGTATATATATATATATATTCAAATGTTTGGGAAAGAGTATGGAAGGAAGGTTATGGGAGGGAATGCCAGAAGCTGGAGTTGAGGCATGACCAAAGGAGACTTCAGCTTTGTATGTAAAACGTTTGCTATTTTTTAATGATAATTTTATTTCCTTACTTTTGTGATTAATTTTTTATATTAAATTTACATACTGTAAAATTCTCTATTTTTTATGCACAATTTGATGAGTTCTAATACATGCAGAGATTTGTGTAGCTACTGCCACAGTCAGTTCAGACCGGTTCCATCATCTCCCCAAATTCCCTTGTGTCGTGCCTTTGCAATCAGATGTTTTAGGCAGCTGCACCGCTGCTTCAGGAGTTCAGCTGGGGGACTTGGGCTTGCCTGAGAACAGAATTGGAAGAGAAAAATACCAATAAATTTTCTGCACACACTCTTTCCTGTAGGGGCCCTCTTTTCAGGCTATCTGAACAGAAAGTGAGGGTTTCTTTTTCTCCCTATGCCTGCTGTGCAGTTCCGGGATTCTTCACATTTGGTTTAGTCACAAGAAAGTTATTGTGGTTGGTTTCCTGGCAGGAATCAAGGGGGTGGAGCAAAGTCTGAAGGTGCATATGTCATCCTAGTTGATCTCTTTTCAACAGCTTTCCTGGAAGCCCCACCCAGGCAATTTTCCTGGGTCATAGGGCCATGCTTAGCTGCAAAGGAGTCTGAGAAGGTGAATATTTTTTAGCTTGGCTGGTAGAGGAAAGCCAGGAAGCAGGGAGTTGTGAATATTTTGGGATGGCTAGTTAAAAAGGTCTGCCATATTAAGGAATTGAGAAAACCTTCTTGACCAAAAGGGGGAAGAGAGAAATGAGAAAAAGTCAAGTGTCAGTGGCTGAGAGATTTCAAATAGAGAAGTTATCCTGGAGTTATTCTTACATATTATATGATGTATTGGAGTGGCTAAAGGGAAGTACCTGCAACTGTAGAGCTGTGTTCCAGTAGCCTTGTTTCTTGAAGATGATTGTATGAAGATATAACGTTTACAATGTGACTGTGTGATTGTGAAAACCTTATGTCTGATGTTTCTTTTATCTAGGGTATGGACAGATGAATAAAAAATATGGATAAAAAATAAACAAATAATGGGGGAACAAAGGTTAAAATATATTGGGTAGATGGAAATACTAGTGGTCAGTGAGAGGGAGGGATAAGGGATATGTTATGTATGAGTTTTTTCTTTTTATTCCTTTTTCTGGAGTGATGCAAATGTTCTAAAAAATGACCATAGTGATGAATATACAACTATGCGATGATATTGTGAGCCATTGATTGTACACCATGTATGGAATGTTATGAATGTTTGTGTTTGTACGTTGTTTTGTCAATAAAAATTAAAAATAAAAAGGTCCGCCATGGTTTACCTCTTTAGTTACTCAACATCCACACATGCCTTTCTTTCTACACAAATATTTTACATGAAATACATTCAAATCCTCACCAGGAAAACATACCCAAAGTCCATTACTGCATCCATGTTGAAATCCAGGATCTTTGAGTAAGGTCCAGATGTTGGAGGATGCTGTTTGTCTGTTATCCTCCTTAGCTACATCTGAGACAGAGATTGGGTGGGTATGTTTTCTGCAGGCTATACAAATTTAGCAGCCCATTTATTCTTGGTAGACAGTCTTCTCCAGGAATTAATTTTAGGGCTTATAGACCACAGGCTATCAAAGCCCAGGCTCATATTATTTTGAAAATATACAACCCTCAAAAAATGTGATAAGAAAAAAATGTGATAAGGATCCAGTCTTTCTTTCTTTCTTTTTTTCACATGGGCAGGCACCGGGTCTCTGGCATGACAGGCGAGAACTCTGCCTGCTGAGCCACCATGGCCCACCTGATCCAGTCTTTCTTATTTCAGAAAGTTCCATATCCACAGCAAAAGAGATGGTCTAGAAATAGTACACAAGTTGTCTCATCTTTTACCCTCTCCTTCTTACTCTTTCTGTGCCCTACCCAACTTTCTAGCCCTTGGTTTATGGGCTTGGAGGTAATTTAAAATAGTAAACTTGGATGGAGAGACAGCCCCTTTAATTTCATCCTTGCATGTTGGTGCTCCCATTTTACTTAGCAGAAAACTCTTAAGGGACAGAGGCCTTGGAAACTGATCTAATTTTCTGCTAATGTTTTTGCTTCACTGCTGATATATGTGCCAGCTTCATCTTGGGACTTATCAACATGTAAGACTTCAAATTATGGGATTCTCAGTCAACTTATTCGATAGGCTCCAGTTAGAAAGTGTCTGTCTTTGAAAAGCTGTATCCTTTTCATTGACTTGAAGACTGGCTAGCTTTTGTCTGAGATCATCTTTCTCTTGTATGACTTTGTAGAAAATGGCAAGAAGTAGCCAGCATATACTAATATTCTGGAATTTTCCTTTCATTCTTCATGATTCAACTGGCATGAAGTCTTAAGATACAGCACGCAACAATCTGATCAAATGTTTGCCACTGAATAAAAAGGGTTATCAACTTCATCCAGTAGTGATTAGGTCCTTCTTCTTCCACATTTGAGGTTCTGTAACTTTTTGCACCCCACTTCTGGTACCATTTTTATTTTAAATAAGAGAGGACTTTTAGTCTTGTGTAATTAAAGTTGATTCTGGCTTATTAAGCAGAAAAGGAGATTAATTAAGGCTATTGGCTAATTTTGAATTGTTGCAAGGGCTGGAGAATCAGATTCAAGACTAAATTTCCAGAGGTGATGTCCCCTAACCATGCTGAGGAACTGATCTGTTGAGAAAACTAATCTGATGATGAGAAAATCTAGTGTCTGAAAAACCTGACACTAGATGCTTGCCCTGCTACCAGCAGCTCAACTTTAGTACAATTAATTCTGCTACCAGCAACGATGCTATTTCTGTGTCAGTAATTTGACCTTTCAATCACCATTGGTCCTGAAACCAGATGCCTCTGCTGCTGTCTTCATTAGTAACATGGATTCTGAGCAGGGCTGCCTTCTCATGTTGCTCACTTCACATCCAAAGTCTGCATGAATACATTTTATTGATGGCTTCTAGAACACAGGCCTGGAACTAGGTGCAAGGAGGGCCAGAGAAGTAAGTTTTCTGAATTCTACCTCAAGGATAATGAATTCACAATGCTGGACATTCCATAAACATATCAAGGATGCTCAAATTTTACTGAGCAGCCAGACAGCATGACAAATGTTCACCACACTTCATTCACAGGTTCTGCTTGGTGTCCCCAGAGTTCTAGGCTCTCCTAATGATGACAGGATGGTTAAACATCTCCAAACTCACAACAGGTTCTAGATCAATAGAAAAGAGTGAGAGTCTTTTTGTTTTTTCCCACAAGTTTTGAGATTTGCTTTGATTGACAGGATGGTCAATCAAAGGGACCACATCAAGTGCCCGTTCCTGCTCCAGTTTCAACGTGCCTGCTTTGATGGGCCAGGAGGGGGTCATGTGCTGCACACCTGGAGACTCTCAACCAGAGCTCATGACCTGAGAGGATATGGGGGAACCTCAAACAAATATTGGAACATGGAAAATGGATTCTGATGGCTAAAAAGCAAGCAAGCAAACAAACAAACCAGAGTTTCCATCTTCTATCCTATGTATAGAGTGAAAGATTTAGCTCATGTCTCTAAAACCTTTTGTGAACACATGTTTTTTTTTATCCAGTATAGGAAAATTTATTGATTGATTATCTTTCAGTTTATTTTTGTATTTATATATGAATATGAAGTCATGGGTTCCTATTTTATTTAATGGGCTATATAATCTGTTACTATCATTATTTTGATGATCAAATTGTCCCAGATTTGGCCACTGAGAGCCCCTTCAAGCTGCATTGTGAATCCTTTTGATGTGCCCGCATCTTTTTCTGAGCCCTTATTTTCTGGCGAAAGATACTTCAAAATTGTCTTATACTTCCCCTGCTCAAGTCCTAGAATCAGCCTCATCAAGTATGGAACTTAATTTTACCTTACTTACAAGCAAATAATGGCTTATTATTATTATACAGAAGACTCCTGAATCAGAGAAAAAGGACTTTATTACTCACAAAATAGCAAGCGACAAGAGAATTACCATAATTGCATTTGTTTTCCTGTAACGAAGTCCAATGGGGAAACAAAAAAATTTTTAAAAAGTAAAAAAAGAAAACAACAACAAAAAACCAACAAAAGAAACAAAACAAAAAAATGTATTGCAATTGGGGCTTGGCATACTGTGGCAATTTGTAGTATCTGGCTGTGGTTGAAACTTGCATAAGAGTAATCTCCAGAATGAACTTTTGATTCTATTTGAAATGTCTTGAACACTGAAACCTTATTTTGTTATATTTCTTTCCCCTTTTTTGGTCAAGAAGGCTTTCTCAATCCAACAATGGCAGGGTCAGGCTCATCCCTGGGAGTCATGTCTTATGTTGTCAGGGAGACTTACATCCCTGAAAGTCATGTCCCACGTAGTGGGGAGGGTAATGAGTTTATTTGCAGAGTTTGGCTTAGAGAGGGACCACATCTGAGCAACAAAAGAGGTTCTCTGGGGGTGACTCTTAGGCATGTTTATAAGTAGGCTTAGCTTCACTATTACAGAAATAGGTTTCATAAGGGCCAGCTTCAAGATTGAAGACATGGCTTATTAAGCTGGAAATACCCAGTGCTTCAGAAAATATCAGGAATTTCCCAGCTGGGGAGTTTAATAATTCCATATATTTTCTTAAAAGGTGCTTTGCAAATACTTTTTTATTACCTGC
The DNA here is from genome assembly GCA_004026745.1 of Myrmecophaga tridactyla. Classification (NCBI taxonomy): domain Eukaryota; kingdom Metazoa; phylum Chordata; class Mammalia; order Pilosa; family Myrmecophagidae; genus Myrmecophaga; species Myrmecophaga tridactyla. Next base: position 9,831 of record PVIY010025161.1, read on the forward strand.
CCAAAATACTCTAGATTGCATCACGGTATTACATTAAGCTATACAGAATAATCAAATCTCATTCTGTAATCTGTATTTAGGTTGTTTAAATAAACTGGCCAGACAGGTTAAGTTAGATAGTGTGCTACAAAAAATTTTAAATTTGGACAAAATCAACATCTCTTCATTTGGCCTCATGAAGAAGTTGAAGCTCTAAAATACAGACAATATCACTCTTTACCCTGTATTCTTTACCTTAGTCCCAATCTGACTTGCTTCATTCATATCTCTAACTGAAGTTTGATCTCTTTTTTGTCTTCTTTTTTGCAGTTGTTATATGGAGTGATGCTGGCTTTCAGACCTATAGAACTCTAAGTCCTTAGAAATCCAACATGTTTATAGTAAGCGGTAAGTAAGCCTACTATTTGTTTTGTAATGAGCCATTGCTCATTCCATAAAGTTGCTCACTGTAAACAGAACACTTGGACAGGCCCAGAAAAGAGTGCACACAAGGCAAGAACGTGCAGGGAGGATGCTCAGAACCACAGCACATTTTCTCTTCCAACAGTCATTTCTACCAGGACCTCTGGTTCCTTTTAATGTTGTTGTTAAAAAAATTTTATATTGTGAAAACCTATAGGTTTTGATTTGCTCATGCTGCCAAAATGCAATATACCGGAAATATATTGGCTTTTACAAAAGGGATTTATTAGGTTGCAAATTTGCAGTTCTAAGGCTATAAAAATGACCAAATTAAGGCATCAACAAGAGGATACCTTCACTCAGGAAAGGCCAATCATGTCCAGGGCTTTTCTGTCACATGAGAAGGTACATGGTGATGTCTGCTGCCCCTTCTCTCCTGGTTTAGTGCTTTGGTTTGCTAAATGCTGCTGGAATGCAACATACCAGAAATGTTTGGCTTTTACAGATGGGAATTATCAAGTTAAAAGTTTATGGTTCTAAGGCCATAAAAATGCCCAAACTAAGGCATCTAGAGAAAGATACCTTGACTCAAGAAAGGCTGATGTCTTTTACATGGGAAGGCATCTGCTGATCCTTATTCTTGGTTCCATTGCTTCCAACTTCTGATGCCAGTGGCTCTCTCTCTAAACATCTGTGAGCCTTCACTTACCTCCTCCAGTACACAACTCTGGGTTCTGGCTTGCCTAACATCTCATGGGAAGGCACTTGGTGATGTCTGCTGGGCTCTGCATCTCCAAACATCCATGTCTAGGCATCATCTCTTTCTGTTAGCCCTCCAAACATCTCCAATTGCCTGTATTTATGTTGGCTCCGAGCTTTCTCCAAATGTTTCCCCTTTTAAAGGACTCTAATAAACTAATCAAGACCCACCTTGAATGGGGAGAGTACACATCCATCTCACCCACAATCAGGTGTGGCACATCTCCATGGAAACAATCCAATCAAAGTTTCTACCCTAAACAACAGGTCTGCCTTCCCAAGATTGGATTTGGAGAGAAAATATGGCTCTTCTGCAATACATAACAATGTCAAATGAGCACATTCCACCCTCTGGACCACCCCCCCAAAACATATTTTTCCATGCACAAAATATGTTCATTCTATCCCAATATTACAAAAGCCTTAACCCATTTCAGTAGCAATACAAATGCAATACAAAAGCAGAAATAGCACAAAATCTCATCAAAGTCAGTTACAGGCTTGTTCTGTACTAAGGCAAAAAATTCTCTAGCTGTTGACCTGTGAGACTTAGAACAGGTTATCTGCTAGCAGCATGCAAAGGAGGGACAGACATAGGATGTATGTTCCCATTGCCATAGAGAGAAATCAAAAGAAAACCAGGAGTCACTGGACCCAAATGGATCCAAAAACCTGCAGGGCAAACTCCATTATATTTCAGAGTCTGAGAGTTATTTATCCTCAGGGCTTCAGAGAGCAGTAGCCCTGCTCTCTCCAAACACTAGGATGAGGGTTGCAACATTGGAGCACATTGTGGGGACCACCTTTCTTTCAACTCCACCATCTCCAAGCATCAGGGCAGCACCTGGGCTCTCTGCCATCTCTGGAACACATGCTCAACCCCCACAGAACAGTGGGGCAATTTCAAGGTTCTCCCAAACCCCAGTTTATGTGCTCCACCATCTCTGAGGTCTGGGGTGGCAAAACGTTTCCTGAGCAACAAAGTGGAAGGCCTGCACTCTGCTTCCAGGGCAATCTTACCCTCTCCACATGTATGGGTGGATCACTTTCTAGGCCTGATATTTCTTAGCTCCAGACCTTAGCTTCCATGGTTCTGCCTTTAAATAAATTTTTCCTTTAATTTATCCCTTCTCTATGTCTTTTAGTCCAGATGGGCAGCAGTTCCATGCATACAGATCTTGTAAGAAATGTGTTGGTTTTTCATGCAGTATACAGGGATCATAGCCATTAGACAATAGGACTTTCTCTAAATCTTTTCTGGGTATTTCCATCTTCAATCCTCGCTTGTTCTATAATAGCTGAGTGGTTCCATGTTTGGGACCCTATCCAGTGGGGGTCTCCGTTTTTGAAAGCCCAGAATTCTTCAGACCATCAATTTCTGTTTTCTTTGTAACCAAGAGTTCAGTTCTCAACTTATCATTTTCCGGTTGCATTTTACTATAAGCTGCAAGGAGCAGCCAGGGTATTTTTTCCAATTTAATTTGGAAATTTCCTCAGCTAAGTATTCTGGGTCATTGCCTTTAAATTCTAACTTCCATCCAACAGCAATACTGAATTTTATCAAATTCTCTGCTGCTTTAAAACACAGGTTTCAGATACGTGGCTCAGTGATAGAATGGTCACCTTCCATGTGAGAGACCCAGGTTCAATTCCCAGACCATGCACCCCCCAAAAACAACAACAAAAACCCAGGCCACCTTTCTTCCAGTCTGCAATAATGTATGCATTATTTCTGTCAAAAACCTTATCAGAAATATCTTTAGAGTCCATATTTCTACCAACAGTCTGCTCAAATCATTCTAGGCCTTCTCTATCAATCTTGTCACAACCCTCCCAGAATCTTCCCATTATCATTTAAAAAGCCATTCCAACATGTTTGGTATTTGCAATCTGTAGAACCCTATTTCTCTGGTACTAAAATCTGTTTTTGCTTGTTAAATGCAGCTGGAATGTAATATACCAGAAAGGAGCAGCTTTTAAAAAGGGAATTTATTAAGTTACAACTTTCTAGTTCTAAGTCCATAAAAATGTCCAAACTCAAGCATACAGAGAAAGATACCTTGACTCAAGAAAGGCTGATGTCTGTCACATAGTCCTTGTTCTCAGTTCTGTTGCTTCCAGCTTCCAGTGCCTTCCTCTCTAACCATCTATGGGCCTTCACTTAGCTTCTCCAGGACACAACTCTGGGTCCCGGCTTGTTTAACATATCATGGGAAGGAACATGGTGATGTCTGCTGAGCTCATACCTCTAAACATCTGTGTCTTGGCAACTCTTCTCTGTTGGCACTCCAAGCATCTCAAAATGTCTGCATCTCTATCACCTTTGAAGCAACTGTGTTTTCTTCAAAATGTTTCCCATTTTACAAAACTCCAGTAAACTAATCAAGAATAGGTGGAGTCAAATGTCCATCTAATCAAAAGGCCATGCCCTTCAATAATTGGTAGATGACTGTTTGGTACCACTGTTATTAGAACTGATATTAAATAAGGAAGAAAACAGATCACATTTAGCAAGTTTGAAACTTGTACTGTCGAGTGTCATTAGTCATCAGGACATAGTCATAGCCACTAGAATGGCTATTATTTTTTTAAAATGGAAAATACAAGTGTTAGCAAGGTTTTAGAGAATTAGGAAAGCTTGCATATTGTTAGCAGAATGTAAAATGGTGCAGCCACTGTGGAAGTTTGTTGGCTTCTCAGAAAGTTGAACATAGAATTGCTATATGACGCAGTAATTTCGCTATTAGGTATATAGCCAAAAGAATTGAAAACTGGGACTGGAACCAATATTTGCACACCTGTGTTCATAGCAACATTATTTGCAATAGTCAAAAGGTGAAAGCAACTCAAGTATCCATCAACAGATGAATGGATAAACAAAATTTGGTATATACATTCCAAAATGTCGAATATTATTCAGCATAAAAAGGAATGAAGTTTTTATATATGCTACAACATGGATAAACCTTGAAGATATTAGCTGAGTGACACTCAATTGTTACTTTCCATTTTAAAAATGACAGACATTTTAGTGAGTGTAAACTGGTATGCCATAGTTTTTTTTTTGCATTTCCTTAATGGCTAATGATATTGAGCATCTTTTCACGTGCTTACTGGTGATTTGTATATCTTCTTTGGAGAAATGTCTATTCAAATTTCTGCCCATTTAAAATTGGGTCATTTGTCTTTTTGTTGTTCAACTGGAAGAGTTCTTTACATACTCTGGATATTAAACTCTTGTCAGATGTATGATTTACAATTATTTTCTCTCATTCCATAGATTCTTATCACTTTCTTTTTTTCTTTCATATTGAGATTTTATTGGTTGTTCTGAAAATCAGCACACAGATATTATGTACAGTTTGTACAGAATTCTTAATGTATGCACCAAAAATCTAAAAAGCTACATAGTTGTAATTATTTTCTAATGTTATTCCAGTGACTTTCCAGCTTCAATGTTGGAGGCAAATTTTCCCTACAAGGATATCAAGTAACACTATCTTCAAATGTTGAAGAACTGTTACATTGTAAGTTCCACTAATTCACAATTTGGTATCATTCACACCATACACTCACATTGCCAATCTTTCACAGCATGTAACAAAGTTATTAGGCAAACTGGATGACAACAACTCAGGATGTTATGGAGTACATACAATTCTGACAGGGAGAGCCAAGACTGAGGAGCAGTTTAGGAAACAATTCTACTAAAAACATGGCAACAGAAGTAACTTAAAATGTTCAACATGCATTAAATGCATGCCTGTGATTCCAAATCATCATTTAGTGTGCATTGTATTACAGGGTATAAAAATGGCCACCCCCCACCCTATGGAACATTAAGGTGACATCCAAGACAGTTAAAGCCTCCTATAAGCCACTATTTTCTGGTTGTATCAAAAAATAAACAACCAGCAAATGATTTCCCCTCTTAAAAAAAACATTTACACTTAAAAAATGGAATGGGATTTGTCATGGCCAGGGACACGTGTCAACTTGGCCAAGTTGTGGTACCTGTTTATCTGGTTGGGCAAGTGCTGGCCTGTCTGTTGCAATAAGGACATTTCATAGAATTAGATCATGATCACGTCAGCTGCATCCACAGCTGATTCCATTTGTAATCAGCCAAAGGGGAGTGTCTTCTACAATAAGTGATGCTTAATCTAATCACGGAAGCCTTTTAAGGATGACTCAGAGGAGACAGGTTCCATTTCTGCTTCAGCTGGTGAGCCTCTCCTGTGGAGTTCATCCAGATCATCCATTGGAGTCGTCGGCTTCACAGCCTGCCCTGTGGATTTTGGACTCTGCATTCCTGCGGTCACGCGAGACACTTATAAATAGTATATTTGCAAGTGTTCCCTGTTGATTCTGTATCTCTAGAAAACCCTAACTAATACAGGGTTGGATTTCAATCTCCTTCTTAAAAATGTTTCTTCTAGAGCTACCAAAAAAACTTACATTTACAAAATAGTTGATAACAATATTCCTCTTGATTATATGAGATGGGAGATACAGAGACAATAAATAAGACATGTATATGATATTAATCAGACATGGCTTGTATCTCTCCTGCTTCACCAGAGGCTGGACTCTCCTCTCCTCATTTTTAGTTTTTCCATTTTCTGCAGGTAAATCTTTAGTTTCTTGGTTGGCCGCTTCAGCTTGTTTTCCCTTTGCTCCCCTTTTCCCTTTGGGTTGCAATTTTTTTTCTGAAGACTTATCTTTTCCCACTGCCCTTTTTGGCTTTATTTCCACTTTCACAAGAACAGGTTTAGCTGACAGTCTCACTGACCTCAGCTTGGGCTCCTCCTTCCCCATGCCTTGGACGGAGCTGAACTTCCTCTTGGGCATCTTGGTGGCAAAGCCAGTGCTTGCCGGGTGCTGTAAGCCAGGGTTGGGGGTGGGCACCGAGGACCTTCCCACCACTGGAGTTGTTGGGACCCTGGGCAGAGGCATTCTTTTTACACTTTCTTGATGATGCCCTTTGATGTATAAATATTTTCTATTTTGATTGTCTTATTTCTCCATTTTTAATTGCCCATTGGTTTGGTTTGATAAAGCTGCCAGAATGCAAAAATAGCAGAAACGGAACAGCTTTTACAAAGGGAATTTATTGCATTACAACTTTACAGTTCTAAGGCCATTAAAATGTCCACATTAAGGCACCAACAAGAGGTTACCTTCAGGCAGGAAAGGCTGATGCTGTCCAGAAAGCCTCTGTCAGCTGGGTGTCACATCTCCATCTAATCAAAAGGCATGCTACATCTTCAGGGAAGTAATCTAATCCAAAGTTCACACCCACAACAGGGAGCGCCACTTCTCCATGGAGATAATCTAATCAAAATGTTTCTGTCCTATAATATTGAATCAGGATGAAAAGACATGTCTTTTTTGGGGTGCACGACACTTCCAAATTAGTACACCCATGCTTTTGGATGTACTAAGAATCTGTAGCCAAGTAAAAGGTCATAAAAATTCCCCCAGATTTTTCCTAACAACTTTCTGGTTTTAGTTCTTCTAATTAGGTTATTGATACATTTTGAGTTAATTTTTGTATATGGTGTGAGGTAGGCATCCAATTTTACATTTTGCATGTGAAAATCCTGTTTTTTTAGCACCATTTGTTGAAGAACCTTTTCCTATTGAGTGGACTTGGCACCTGTGATGGTTTTAATCTATTATGTAACCCAAAAGACTATATATTTTTAATCCATCCTTCTGGGGGCAGAACTTTTGTTGGGTGGGACCTTTTGATTAGGTTCTCTCCATGGAAATGTGACCCAGTCCATTCAAGGTGGGTCTTAATCCACTTGCTGAGTCCTGTATGACAGAATAAATGACAGATGAAGCTCAGAGAGCTCAAAGAAGCTAAGTGATGAAATGCAGAGAAAATCTCTGGAGGGGAGAGAAAGTCATTGAAACGAATTCAGGGAGAAGGACCAGCAGATATTGTCATGTGTCGTACTATGTTAGAGAGGAACCCGGATGCCGGCAGCCTTTCCTCTGAGAAGGTATCTTCCTCTTGATGCCTTAATTTGGACATTTTCATGGCTTTAGAACAGTAAATTTGTAACCTAATAAATCCCCATTGAAAGAGCCAACCCATTTCTGGTATATTGCATTCTGGTAGCTTTAGCAAATTGAAACAGCATGCTTATCAAAATTAATTGGCTATAGATATGTGGGTTTATTTCTGAACTCTCAATTCTATTCTGTTGGTATCTGTGTCTGTCCTTATACCAGTTCCACACCGTTTTGTTTTGATTACTGTACCTTTGTAGTAGGTCTGGAAGTTGGAATGTGCGATTCTTCTAACTTTGATCTCCGTTTTCAAGATTGAGTGGGCTATTTAGGGTCCCTTGTCATTCCATATGAATTTCACAACTGGCTTTTCCATTTCTGCTAAAAAGCTGCTGAAATTTTGGTTGGGATCACATCAAACCTGTATGTCAGTTTGGGTAGTGTTACATCTTAATAGTGTTAAGTCTACTGGTTCATGAATATTATGTAGGTCTTCTTTAATTTCTTTCAGCAGTTTTTTGTAATTGTCAGCATACAAGTCTTTCACATCCTTGGCTAAATTTATTCTTAGGTATTTCATTTTTTTAGATGCTATTGGAAATGGAGCTGTATTCTTGATTTCCATTTTGGATTGCTCATTGCTGCTATACAAAAACAGAATCGATGTTTGTGCATTGATCTTACACTCAGCAACTTTGTTGAATTTGTTTATTAACTGTAGAAGCTCCTGGTTCCTTTTGGTAGATAATGGCATTTAGAAACCAAGATCTGCCTGCTAGGTGTGCTCATTGCTATTGACCTATGGTTGCTCCCAGGAGATCTCTGGAAGGGGCTAGGAAATATATGTAAACACACACACACACACACACACACACACACACACAATTATGCTTACTTCTCTATCTTGCATCTATCTATCCATCATCTATTTATTTAAACCATGCACCCACACCAATATTTCCAACTCCAGTCCAGTAACACAGATTTGTTCTAGGTTTTTGCTATCCTATATCTGCAACACTCTTCTCTGACAATGAGAAACCCAAAGTGAATTTACTCTTTGTTTAATCCTCCAGTAAGTAGCCAATCTCTTTATCAGTGCCACCTATCCCCAGTCACATGAACAGCCACCTAATCCCCCTATGGTTCTAATCTGGTGTGCTGGTTTGTATCTCTTTACTCCCCATATGATGTCCTCTTCATCCCAGTCAGGCTCCAGCATCCCATGCGGGCCCCCCCCCCATAGACACCCTCCTCAACCCTCTCACACTCCAAACTCCCTGCACCAGGCTGCTGCCACAACTAATTCCCTGCATGGGTCTCCTTCCCAGCCCACCTGATGAGTCACCCTATCCCAGCCCACCCTCTTACACAGATGCTCATGCTTCAACACCTGGGCCAGGCACCTCTGCCACCACTACCACCCAGTAGATATGCCACTCACCTGGCCCAGGCTTGACATTCCCACCCCACCCCCACCCTGTGCAGACACTTACCTTGGCCGGTTGCACCTAAGGGCTTTTTGACTGATTAATCAGGAAGGGAAGGAGAGGGGAAGGGAGGGGAGGGGATCAAAAGATCTTTTTTAATCACTTTAAAACACTGCACTATGAGGATGTAATCCAGTTTGCTTACCCATCCCCAGCTGTGTTAGGTAATACAAAAAGTTTGTACTTGTTTCCTTTTCTAAATACCATTCCAAAAACTGAACTATGAACATAGTTTTCTGTGTATCTCTCTGTGCCTCCCTGATGATTTTATTAGGACAGATTCCTAGAAAGGAAATGGTTCCAGGGTCTGAGGGTATGAACGTTTTTAAAACTCCTAGTCTTGGTAGCACAGCTTCAGCATTCGTCTTACAATCCTTACACCCTGGTATAAATAAGCAAATGTGGCTCTGTCACTGAGGCTGCTTAGGGTTTTCTACAGATGATAGTTGTTTCACCACTTAATGACATCACCTCCATTTTTTACACCAAGATTGATGTGGGAAATTCTGTATAAGTAACCTGCATCAACAAACCATTGTGCCACCAGGCCTCTTTAAGATGGGCAGATTGCTGCAGTGAGGTTGGCCCAGCCTGTACAGGACAGGCACAGTGATTTATAAGGTCCAACCATGAAGACTTCAGGAAAGCTGGTGAGTTACTTTATAGGTCACCTGTATTTTTCCTGCCATAGATATTTTGACTCATGGGTTTCCTTTATGTCACTCTGTCCATAATCTAGGTATTATTAAATTAGAATAAAGAGGTTACTGTAGCAGAGGTTGAGTAGCAAATGGAAGGGAGTTTGTGATTCTAAATGGGAAAAGAAAGACATAACAGGTGAGGGGATAAATTAGGACAAATACTGGCAGCCATGTGTTGTGCCAGGAGCTGTGTGTGAGTTTATTCATTCATTCAACAAGCATTTCCCCAAAAGGTGACTTTTGGGGAAGATGGCAGAGTAGGGAGTTCCAGGACTTAGTCCTCCCAGCAAAACAACTATTAAACAGGCAAGAACTGTTTGAAATAAGTATTTTGAAACTTCAGAAGTCAGAAGAATATTGCATAGCATCCAGGGAAGAGCAAGAGAAAGAGGCAGATGTATTATGGAAAAGAACTTTAAATTGCTCTTTCTGCGTAGCATTTACTGGCTCCCATTCCCCACTCTTGAAGCAGGCTTCCATGGAATCCAGGCTCTGGCTAGTGGTTGGTCACAGAAAGGGACATAAAAATCCTCTTCCCCAAGAACAGGGGAGGGCACTGCCAATCATTTATAATGGCTTTTGATTAGTGAATTTGGTTCACTTTCATACACAGGGTGGAGGTGGTGGAGATTTAAAGAGACAGTGCTTCTTCAGGGCTGTAAGGGACAGTTAGCTGAAGGGGTCCAAATGCTGGGAAGGCTGGTAAAGTTCCACTTTGAGCTGCTGTCAGAGAAAATGTTGGAGCCCTTCCTGAGCCTTTTTCCAGGGCACTTTGGAGCTGATATGTGCCCACTTCGTGGGTCTCTTATCCTGTTTTGGCTGTGAAAGACTGACTTGAGAAAGTCCTCTCCGGGGTGACCCTCTACCCAGAATTTGCCCTATAATTCTAATAATTCAGCAAAAACTATAGAGGCAAGATAGTCTGGGACAAAAACCTGCCAGTGTCAAATACCTGGGAGAAGGAGGTCTCTTTCTTTGGAAAGAGAGGGGTCAACCAAACTCCTGTAAACAGGAACTCCAAAATAGCTTAACATACAAAAGCCCAGGACAAAACAGAGACCCAGAAAGATGGGGAAAACCCTGCACAGTGCATTCATCTTGGGCAGACCTTCCTGATTGAAAGGCTGAAGCTCAAGAAAATCTCTGTCATAGCAGCAGATAGTTACAAAATCAAGAAGCAGACATCCCAGGAAGCAAACCCCAGAGTTAACATTTTAAAAGTTAAAATGTACAATGTGCAACAAGAGTACAAGACAAACAAATAAATAGGAAATAATGGCCTATCCAGAGGAAGAGGAGACAAAAAACACCAACAAAGTACATGAGAATGTAGACAAACCAATAAAGCTTTTAAAGAAAATCCTCTTTAAAATGCTCAAGGAGATGAAGGAAAGTACAGAGAAAGAATGAAAGAATATCAGTAAAGCAATGAATGAACAATATGACAATCTAAGTAAAAAGACAGAAATTTCAAAAAGGAATCAAACATAACTACTGGAGTTGAAAACTACAATAACTGAAATGAAAAATGCCCAGGAGGATTTCAAGAGCAGACTGGAGGTGGCAGAAGAAAGAATTAGTGAACTTGAAGATAAGACACTTGATATGAGATGCTGAGGGTCAGAAAGAGAAAAGAAATATTAAAAGTGGAAAAAACCTAAGATAACTATGGGTAACCATCAAGTGCACCAATATATGCATGATGGGAGGCCCAGAAGTAGAAAAAAGAGAGAAAGGGGCAGAAGGAATAGTCAAAGAAATGATGACAGAAAACGTCCCAAACTTAGCAAAAGACATGATTATGCACATGTAAGAAGTCCAGAGAACACCAAAGAGGATAAAGATGAAGATAAATGTACACTGACATATATTGATTATACTATTGAATGCAAATGACAAGGAGAGAGTTCTGAAAGCTGCAAGTTTCCTTATGCTACATAGAAGGGAGTCCCAATTAGATTGGTGCTGATTTATCATCAGAAACCACAGAGGCAAGAAGGGAATGGGATGGAATAAGGTGCTGAAGGAAAACAACTTCCAGCCAAGAATTTTATATCCACTGAGACTTCCTTTCAAAAATGAGGGTGAGGTCAAGACATTTTCATATAAAAGCTGAGGGGCAAGACCAGCCCTAAAGCAATGCTAAAGGAAGTTCTTCAGATTGAAAGGAGAAGACACTAGACAGTGGTTCAAAGCTGCCTAAAGAAATAAAGACCTATGGCAAAAGTAGCCACTTGGGTAATTTTAAATGCCAGTATTATTGTATTGTATTACTTAGTATGTAACTCCACTTCTTTCTTTTTTCAGTTGCTAAAATGTAAATTCATAAAATGTAATGATAAATCTAGGTTTTTGGCTATGTAATGTACAAAGATATACATGGTAACAAGTACAAAAATTGGTGCGGGGACAGAAGCATATAGAAAAATTATATGTGCATGCTACTGAAGTTAAGTGTGGTATCAAACCAAATAAGATTGTTATATATTTAGGATGTTAAGTTTTAACCCCATGGTAACCACAAGGAAAGGACGTGAAAAATATATGCAGATAGAAGTGTGAAGGCATTCAATATGGTACAACATAAAAAATTGAGTTATAAAAGTGGGCTTTAACACAAGTGAGGGACAAAAAAGTGCATGAGGCCTACAGAGTCTGAATAACAAAGTGGCAGAAGAAAGTCCTGTATTATCAGTAGTGACTTTAAATGTAAATGGATTAAACTCTCCAGTCAAAAGACAGGGATTGACGGAATGGAAATATTAAAGATATTTAAACTATTCAATGATGATGGTTCAGGTAAAATAAGCTTGAGTAATTTGTGATGTGTTGCATGAGAATTGGGTGAAAATATGAGTGATGAAAAACTTCGGGTTATAATAGACAAATTTGATAAATGTGGTGATCAGGAAATAATCAAGAGGAGTTCATTGTCATTGCGACTGGCAACATTTAAAGAATTACAAGGACAATCATTAAGACTGTTGCAATTACCATCTTATATTTTTGTAAAAAAAAGAAATCGACTTAGTTCTTTTTTCCAAAAGGACCAAAAATAAACATCTTACATATTTGCATTTTACTACTGTTAAGCTTCTTTGTATAAGCAGAGTTGTTAGTACCGAAGTAGTTCTGTTTTCTATTTGTAATTATAACTTTTATATAAAGTTAAAAAAATTGAATCATGTGATACAGAGTCTTCAAAGTTTAAAATTTAACATTAATATCATATTTGCTTTGGTATACACATTTTTCAGATTTTCATTAATTAAATGTTTATCTTATTAGTGAAAAAAACACAACAAAACCAAGAAACATTTACCATGCCTACTGTATCCCAGGCACTGTCCTAGGTGCTGGGAACTCAAGAGAAAAGAGACATTGTCCCTTTTCTCAAGGAGCTCACAGTCTCAAAGATGAGAAGTCACACCAACAGCATAATATTTGTTGGTGCTTCTACTCCAGCTTGGGGCAAGTTTCTATGAAGGCTTTGAAGAAGATGCTTGAAGTAGAAAAATGAATCTGCTAGGTGGCTGAGGTGGGGAAAGTTTTTCCAGGCAGAGGGAACAGTGGAGCAGAGACAGACAATTCTGTCAATTTATCAAAAAGGATTTAGTATGTATTTTTAGATGTATAGATGGCTGGGGGTGAATTTCAGGGAACTGCCTGGGGCTGAAATTCTCACCCCAGATTTTAGCTGGGAAGACTATGAGAGGACTATCTTAGTCCTCCTCATAATATTATTAAATGATTTTCTTCTGCTTCCAGGATAAATTCCAATTGTCTTACCTAAGCATATAAGGCTATATCTGTCAGCATTTGCTGTGTAACAAATTACCACAATTATTAGTGGCGTGGCAAACAACAATAATCATTTATTGTATTTGCTCAGGCACTTGCAGGTTGGCTAGGGCATTGCTGATCTTGGCTGGGCCTAATGGTCTGACACTAGGCTGTGTGTTGAGTTTTAGATCTGTCCCATATGACTTATCCTCATAGGATTGGTGGCTGCTCATGACAAAAGGCAGGTGTACAAGACGTCAATCTTAACCTTGGAGAGAAATTTTTAGCCTTTGCCCTCTTCATGTCTGCTAGCATCTATAGGACAAAGCAAGTCACTTAAAGCCAAGGAACAGGAAAGTATACTTGGAGGGCTTTAACAAAATGATGGATGCCAGGGGCGAAAGCTTCTCTAACAACGTGGGACATGACTCCCATGGATGAGCCTGGCCCTGGCACCATGGGATCAACATTGCCTTCCAGACTAAAAGTGGGAAAAGAAATATAGCAAAATAAGGTATCAGTGGCTAAGAGAGTTCAAATAAGGTTGAGAGGATATTCTGGAGGCTACTCTTATGCTAGATTCGGCTAGATATTGTTAATTACCAGGGTTTGCCAAACCCCAACCAAAACATTCCTGTCAACCCTAAGAACACCTAGGGCTCTATCTGAGATACTACAAAACTTTCACACACTAAGATCACTTTCCAGAAACCTATAACCTCCAAATGGGTTCCTAAGAAAGATAAGTCCTGAAACCCAGAGGTGCCAGCCTCTCCAAGAACATCAAATAGTTCTATCCCCCCCATCCCATATTATTGACACCTCTTTCCATCATGAAAAAGTTAGAATGGGCAGAGCCCAAATACCCCTAGAGATTGGGAGAAGGATCAAAGGAAGAGGAGGAGTTATAGTAGAGAAGAGAAGATTTGACAAATGAGTATGACTGCTGAATATTATATAGAAATTTCTTCTAGTCTCCAGTGTCTTGGAGCAGCTAGAAGGAAAACCTAAAATTATGTCACTGTAACCCATACTAGACTCTGAAATCTGCTCTATAACTACTTCTTGCAATGTACTTTGAAATTCATTGCTTTTTTTTGAGTATATATTATATTTCCACAATGGACAACGTTAAGAAAACAGAAACAGAAACCACTGTGGATACATAACGCATCCTTTGTGATCTGGCTTTTGCAGACTTCACCTGCCTCATCTCTTTCTTCTACTCTCTTGGCACTTCTGCTCTAGCCACATCACACCACTTGTGTCCCCTGGTTATGCAGCAATCTTTCACATTCTGTATCTCTGCCCATGCTATTTTATGGGCCTAAAATGCCCTGTCTTATCTGCAGCCTCATCACACCGTTCCTAAATAAGCAGTACCTGGGTCCAAGGGTTATTTTTCCTTATATTGTCCATCTTCACACCTCTGGGTGGTGTGGCTTTCTCTCATGGGCGTGCTCTCACTCTCACTCTCACTCTCACTCTCACTCTTGCTGTTGCCCTCAGTATACATTGGCATGATGTTTTTTTAATTATTTATTTTTTATTGATATATATCATATATTCACATACCATGAGTCATCGAAAGTGTTCAATCAATGGTTCACAATATCACCATATAGTTGTGCATTTATCATCATAATCAACATTTTTTTGTGAAAAATAACATATATACAAGAAAGCAATATATTTCAAAGCATGGCCACAATTAGCTGTAGGACAGATTTCAGAGTTTCGTATAAGTTACAATTCTACAATGTCAGGCTTTTACTTCTAGCTGCTCTAAGTTACTGGAGACTAAAGAAAATAGCAACATAATGATTCAGCAATCATGCTCATTTGTTAAATCCTACCTTCTCTGTTATAACTCCACCATCACGTTTGATCTTTCTCCCACTCTTTAGAGGTATTTGAGCTATGCCCATTCTAACTTTTTCATATTGGAAGGGGCTGTTGATAATATGGGTTAGAAAGATGGAACTAGTTGATGGTCTGGAGAGGCTGGGCCCTCTGCATTTCAGGACTTATTGAGTCCAGGGACCCTTCTGGAGACTGTAGGTTTATTTAAAGTTTCCCTAGTGCATGGAACCTTTGTAGAATCTTATATAACACCCTACATGTTCTTTAGGATAGCAGGAATGGCTTTGGTTGGGGTTTAGCAAGTTATGATAGGTGGCAATGTCTGACTGAAGCTTGCATAAGAGTGACATCCAGAGTAGCCTTTCGACTCTATTTGAACTCTCTCAGCCACTGATACTTTATTAGTTACACTTCTTTTCTCCCTTTTGGTCAGGATGGCATTGTTGATCCCACAGTGCCAGGGCCAGGCTATCCCTGGGAGTCATCTCCCATGCTGCCAGGAAGACTTTCACCCCTGGATGTCTTGTCCCACATAGCAGGTAGGGCAATGATTTCACTTGGAGAATTGGGCAGAGAGAGAGAGAGAGAGAGAAGCCACATCTGAGCAACAGAAAAGGTCCTTTGGAAGTAACTCTTAGGCATACCTAAAGGTAGGCTAAGTTTCTCTGCTACATACATAAGCTTCTCAAGAGTAAGCCTCAATATCAAGGACTTGGCCTATTGATTTGTGTGTCCCTAATGCTTGACACAGTTTCAAGGGTTCCTTGGTGGTAAAGTTTAATAGTTCCATATTTTTTTTCTCCTATCTCTCAAGAGGCTTTGCCAATACTTTAAAGCTATCTGCTTAATATAATCTGGGATTTGTCCAGGTATTACATTAAGCTATGCAGGATTAAAGGCCCTGATTCTTATTCTGGGCTTCCTGTGTTTGGATTGCTTAAATAATTTATCCAGACAGGTTGAGTTCAATAACATGCTAAAGAAAATTTAGTTTCTGGACAACATAAACCTTTCTTTCTTTGGTCTCAAAGGAGATTCTAAAATATAGACAATGTCTTCTTTACCCTTGTATTTTGAATTACCTTAATTCTGACCTGATTGATTTCATTCTTATTTCTAAATACCAGGATATACATATATAAAACAGCCTCTCGAACTCCAGAAGTAACAGTTACCATTCTGGATTAAATGTGGCTGCTATAAGAGCTTACAGTCTAGGCCTCTGTTTTCTTATAAGTATTTTCCTAAATGAGACCATACAATATTTGCTCTTTTGTTTCTGGCTTATTTTGCCTCACCAAATGTCCCACATGTTCATTTACAATGTTGCATGCCTTACAACTTCATTCCTTTGTGTAGCAGCACAATATTCAATCATGCGTATACACTATTGTTTGGCAATCTACTTCTCAGTCCAGTGCATCCTTCAGCCACCTCCATTCACTGGGCATCCTATATAATGTCCAAAGTCAACAGTCCATCAACACCCTCAATATTAGATAATTTTATTGTTCCCAAGGGAAAGATAACCAATAAACACATCCTCGCCAAATAGGAAATCTATACCTCCTCTTAACTCTTGCCCCCTCCCCCATTACGTACCCCTGGTGTTGCTGTGATATCATTGATGTTTTCCTGTTAAACATAGCCCATAGCATGCAATAGCTCTTTCCCCCTTTTACCCCAAACTTACGCACTCTTTGTACAAGATTCATATCTTTGCAGTAGTTCATGCAAGAACTATGATGCTGCTGTGAACATTGGTGTGCAAACGTTTGTTTGTGTCACTGCTTTCAGCTCTTCTGGGTATATACTGAGCTGTTGTATTGCTGGGTTATAGAGCAACTTGATATTTAGTTTCCTAAGGAACTGCCAAACTGTCTTTGATAGCGGCTGTACCATTATATATTCCCACCAGCTTGCATAAATGTCCCAATTTCTCCACATCCTCTCCAACATTAGTAGTTTCCTGTTTGTTAATAGTAGCATTCTTATAGGTGTGAGGTGGTACCTCACTGTAGTTTTGATCTGCATTTTCCTTACAGCTAATGAGAATGAGCATCATCTCTTCATGTGCTTTTGAGCCATCTGTGTTTGCTCTTCAGAAAAAGGTCTATTCATATCTTTAACTCATTTTATAATTGAGTTGTTTGCTCATTTTTTTTTTCATGGGCAAGCTCTGGGTATCAAACCCAGGTCTCTGGCATGGCAGGTGAGAATTCTGCCACTGAGCCACCATTGCCTGTCCTGTTTGTTCTTTTGTTGTTGAGTTGTATGATTTCTTTATGTATACAGGTTATCAAACCTTTATCCAATGTATGATTTCCAACTATTTTCTCCCATTGAGTTGGCTGCTTCTTTACCTTTTTTTGGCAAAGTCTTTTGAGCCACAAAAACATCTGATTTTTTTTGGGGGGGTGCAAATTTGACTTTCATATCTTATATATCAAAACTCATGGCTTTCCACTTACATTTAGCCAAGGGAGAAGTCACTTCAGCAGAGCATTCCACAAAGGAATGCTGTAAGATTGAGGCTACATCTTGATAAAAAACTAATACACCAATGAGTAACAAATTCTCTTAGCTCTACCAGGAATTTTTTAAATGGTAGGAACTATACTTATTACAGGTGGAAGCACTGAATACGATTGAAACTTTCATGGGTGGAAGATCACATTATAAGTCTTGTCAAAAGCCTCACTGTTACAGAGGTTCTCCCCCCATACTTCTCCTTGTGCAAACTGTAGGAGGTGAATGGGAATTTTCCTGTCCTAGCAAAAGGTAGGGGAAGCAACAAGGTGACAGTCCCAGGGCTGGAAAGGATTATGCAACACAACACATTCTCTCTGAAACACTTCATAATGATTATGGTAAATCAAGGCAACAACACAACTTTTAGTGCTCCAATAACCAAATGGCATCTTACTAGCTTGTGCAACAAAATTCATTTCAGTTGCTTCCATAGTTTTGTGATTTTACCATAACTGATTGCAGACATTTAAGCGACTATTAAATATGAAGAAAACAACTTTAATGTAACAATTTGGAATAGAAAATTCTCATAATACTATGGCAATATGTGGTAGTTAGGTTCAGGTGCCAACTTGGCCAGGTTCAGGTGCCTAATTCTATTGCTGGGGACACGAGCCAATGGTACGTGAACCTCTTCTGTTGCTGCTTACATCTGCAGTCGGCTAGGAGGCATGCCTGCTGCAATAAATGATGTTTGATTTAATTGGCTGGTGCTTAAATGAGAGACTCAACGTAGCACAGCCCAAAGCAACTCAGCATACCTCATCTCAGCAAATGCAGCTCAGCCCAGGCCTTTGGAGATGCAGAAAGGAATCACCCCGGGGAAAGTTGTTGGAACCCAGAGGCCTGGAGAGAAGGCCAGCAGAGATCACCGTGTGCCTTCCCACGTAAGAAAGAACCTCAGTTGAAAGTTAGCTGCCTTTCCTCTGAAAAACCATACATTTTTAACTAAATAAATTCTCTTTTATTAAAAGCCAATCCATCTCTGGTGTGTTGCATTCTGGCAGCTTTGGCAGACTAAAACACAATACTTTAAATTACCCCCCAGAACTAGCCTGAGAGGAAACTAACATAAATGAGTCAAAAGGAGGCGTTTATGTTACGGGTGGGTATGTATGGGGAGGTGTGATTTCTCCCTTGTATATTTCACAAACAGAAAGTTCTTTCAGAACAATGGAAAAGGGGGTGTCAAAGTTGAGACCCATAGCAAAATGACGATCAGACTAGATATACAATAAAAAAAGCAGCCATCACGTGAATAGAACCTGTTTCTTTTTGTCTTAAGTCACAGAAACTAAGTTAATTGTTCCAGTGAGTTGAAAACAACTCAATGAGATTGATAACCATTCCTGAAGAACAGCTAAAGAGAAGACTTAAACTCTAGTTCATATGCACTGAAACATATCCCCGATATATCCTTGTAAACAGGAAATCTGGACAACCGCAAATAATAAGTACTTGTAAATTCTTCACAGCTGGGATGGTAATGTGCAGTGGCTGAAGTCTGTCACCCGGGGCATTTTTTTGGAGGTATTACTATTTCTTTTTCACACAGAATTGCAGAAATCATAAGCAATCCAAAGGGGCTGCTACTATTTTTCCCTTCCATCATTTTCCTTTATATTTATATGAGGATGACAACTAGTTCACAGTTCTTCAGTATGCAAAAGTCTTCCTTCTCCCAATGAACAGGAGTGTGAAGGATACGAGATGACTTTTACCCAAATCCCTCAGGACCCTGCCATAGTTCCTGAGAGAGGATTTCAAGACACTTTGACCAAGACCACCCCATAATGGAAGTACTAACATCTAGGACTCCATTTATCACATGAACAAGAGCTACAAAGTCCTTCAGAGAGTCCAGGAATCTGACTGAGCTCTGGCAGTTAAGGGGTTAGCCTTAGTTCTCACTGGTTTTGTTTCTACTGTTTCCCACCAAACACAAGCTTTAGGTAAATACACACCAAACAATACCTATTGGACATTTTCTTTGCATGGAGTGATGGCAGAGGGACATGGTGTACAATGGTGGAGGGGAAGGGAAGAGAGTCCGAATCTGATTTTAAACCAATTCAGGTGAGCCTGAGGTTATCCTATTTTCAGTTATAGCATTTCACCACCCCAGAACATTCCAAATTCCATAATTGAGAGGACCAGCGATCCATTCCGTTCAGCTTCCTGCCTTCGAAAGAAGCACTAAAGGGAGCGGGAGGGGTTGTGGAGGGACACAGTTGTGTCTCACCAAATACCCCTAGTTTTCTATAATTTGTCTTTGAGAGGCCGTTACACAGCGACTCCTCTTAAACCCACCGCGCCCATGTATAGTTTCTGTTGACACCACTTCTTGGCCAACAAGCTCCACAAGTTTCTGACTTGCTATGCGATGTGCTTTCTTTTAACTAAGGTCATAAGGTAGAACCCTAGAGTTAGTATTTCAGGACCTGGTGAATGTGTCCTTGCTCCTGGCTGGATATTTTATCAACCACTTAACCTCAGCTTTCATCTTTCCAGAATATGGTCCACATTTTAAAGATGTGTCCTCATGTGGAAATACCTATGCCCCCTGATAGCTTCTGCTCTTCTCTGGACCTTGTCCCCTTTCACTCTGTGTTTCATAAATAAAGTCAGTAGAAAAGCACAGATATCTTTATTAAGACACAGCTACGGTTTTGCATGAGGTGGTGTGTTTGTGTGCCATCCCCAAGCACTTTTCTTATTGATGCCCAGAAGGCCGCTGGGCTTTGGCCATAGCTGCACTTTGACCCCTCCTCTCTCTTCAGTCATGCTTAAGTTTCTGAACTTGGAAAGTTTTAAAACTTAAAACTGAATGTACTTATGACATAAATACATTACCTTCTGCTTCCTTCTGCTGAACCCATCTCATTTTTCTTAGTATTCACAACCCCACTTGTGGTCCTTTCGCAGTTTTTAAAGTATCTTCTTGTTTGAACTTTCACTGCCTGGAAGTCACGACTTTTTAAAAAATCTTAAGTAAGTTTGAACCAAGCTGTAATCTTTATGAATCATCCTGTTAGCTTTCTCCTTCCAAAAAGATGTTTGTTTCTAAGTCACTAAGTCGTTTCCTAAATGTGACAAAATATCCACATAATCCCATAATAACTAAAAAATTGCCTTAGTGAGGAACCTTGACAAAAGCTCTATCAAATCTGAAAAGGTGTTTCTGATGCCCATAGTGGAGGCTTTTGGACAGCAGGGAAAACAACTGCTCCTCCTACAAAAGGAACTTATTGAAACCAAGCAAGCATTGGTTAATGCCAACCAGGATAAAGAAAAACTTCTTTAGAAGATTAGAAAATATCAGCCCCTCCTTGAACTCTGACAGCAGCGCCTCAGCTGTCTGTGCCAAGGAGAGAGGAGGTCACCAGCCATACCCCCACCTAGAACAGAAGGCACCGTCCAGTGTCGACTACATCTGCCTAAGGATGCTAGGGGGGCCGGGGAGTTCTGAATTCACTCTTCGGGGGTATACTTTCTGTTAGCTGTTGTAACTTGGATGGATGACAGGCAAAGCATGACCTAAGAAATTGAGGGCAGCTTTGTGTGTGGCTCAAACATCATCTCTCACCTATCTAAAACCTTTTGGCTCTCTATGCTGGGTGGAATCTTCTAGGCATGGTAGGGCCATTTCTTCTTTGGGTTTCATGGCAGAGACATTGCTTCTTCTACAGCCTATATGAACAAGGGAAAGTCATCTACAGAGCCACCTCTTCAGTTGTCTACAGAGACACCAAAGATTATATGTCCCAGAGCTTCCTGTAGCAGACTTAAAGATACCTTGGCCTGAGCTTTGGCCTTCGCAGAGAAGTGGAATAGTAAATAGCCCAGCAAAGCATGGAGCCAGGAGAGGCACAAAAACCTGGATCCTGCCTTTATGGAAAGGGAATCAAGTACCTATCCTCTTGGTTGACATTATTGTCAAATTTTTCAAGGGTAAGTTCCCTATCTGTTATCTATTCATTGTTGTGATGTGGTAGAAAGTAAACAAGGACAGAATAACAGTTTTATCTTTCTCTTTTATAACATGATGCATTTGAAATTTAAATCAAGAAAAAAATATTCACTCAGAGCTAGGTTGAATTGAAGACATGATGTGGTAGGAATAAATGGAGGACATGATTCTGAAACCCATTCGCCACCCAGTGTCCAGCCTTTCCTTCACAGTCACACCTCAGAGATTATTCCTTCTTTCTCCCTGGGGCCCTGCAACATTTGCTTTCCCAGCACTGTGACTTTATACCAGTGCTCTTCTCAATGCTTTGCGGTTTGGGAGCCGAAAATATTTTAACCTTTATTATAAATATCTCAACCTGTTGCCTCTCACCCCCTGTTGCCTCTCACCTCCTCACTATGGCTTTTTAAAATCATGCACTTAAAAAAAAATTTTTTTTTATTGAGAAGTGTTCACACACATACATTCCATATATGGTATACAATCGATGGCTCACAATATCATCTCATAGTTGTGTATTCATCACCATGATCATTTTTGAGAACATTTGCATCACTCCAGAAAAAGAAATTAAAGGAAAAAAGATGTATATCCCATACACCTTACCCCTCTGTCTCATTGACCACTAGTATTTCCATGTACCCAATTTATTTTACCCTTTGTCCTCCTATTACTATTATTATTATATTTTTAATCCATATTTTTTACTCATCTGTCCAAAAATCATGTACTTTTGACTTAAGTTAATATCAAAATGAAACCCAACAAACCCCTTGAGCCTGGCTAGATTTGCTTTCTGTCTTACAAAAAAGCTCTTTTTACCCACATAATTCTTCCCTAGCCTTCTACTACCATCCATAGTGCTCTGTGATACAGTTCAAGTGTGTTAATTGTACAGGAGTTCATCAGTTAACTCACCTTGACTTGACAATATGGTAAGATAGTGATTTAATGGTGTCATTAAAGTCTAAATCACACATGACATATTGAAGGAAAGGTAAAATGGTTTTTCAATTTATTTTAATTATTTAAGGGAAATCATGCTTGACTTGAATACCCCAGTTTTTTGCGGATAAAAAGAAACATGCATTCAAGAAGAAAATAGCTTTAATTTGTTCAAAAGCATCTTGCAAATGTTTCCCTACATTTTTTTCCAGGAGCTTTATGGTACTGATTCTTATATTCAGGTGTTTGATCCACTTTGAGTTAATTTTTGTATAGGGTACAAGGTAAGGGACCTCTTTCATTCTTTTGGCTATTGATATCCAGTTCTTCCATGCACATTTATTTATTTATTTTTGTTTTTAAATAGTTTTATTGATAAATCTTCACACACATACATTCCATACATGGTGTACAATCAATGGCTCATAATATCATCACATATTTGTGTATTCATCACCATGATCATTTTCAGAAGATTTGCATCAGTCCAGAAAAAGAAATAAAAAGAAAAAAGAAAAAACTCTTTCATATCACACACCTTACGCCTCCCTCTCATTGACCTTTAGTGTTTCCATCTACCCAATTTATTTTACCCTTTGTCCTCCCCTATTATTTATTTATGTTTTTATCCACATTTCTTTTTACTCATCTGCCCATACTCTGGATAAAAGGAGTAACAGACACCAGGTTTTCACACTCACACAGTCACATTGTAAAAGTTATATCTTTATATAATTGTTTTCAAGAATCAAGGCTAGCAGAACACAGCGAAACAGTTTCAGGTACTTCCCTCAGCCACTCCAGTATACCATAAACTAAAAAGGATTATTTATATAATGCATAAGAATAACTTCCAGGATAACCTCTCGAATCTGTTTGAAATCTCTTAGCCACTGAAACTTTATTGATCTCATTTCTCTCTTCCCTTTTTTGGTCAAGAAGGCTTTCTCAGTCCCTTGATGCCGGGTCCTGGCTCATCCCGGGATTTCTGTCCTGTGTTTCCAGGAAGATTTGCACCCCTGGAAGTCATGTTCCACATAGGGGGGAGGACAGCGGGTTCACCTGCTGAGTTGGCTTAGAAAGAAAGTCATGCTCATTTATTGAAAAGACTATTTTGTCCCAGTTCAGTGGATCTGGGAGCCTTGTTGAAGAGCAGTGGACCACAGATTTGGTAATCTATCTCTGCGCTCTCAACTAGATTCCTTTGGTCAATACTTCTATCTTTATGCTGGTACCATGGTGTTTTGAGCATTGTGGATTTATAGTAAGTTTTACTATCAGAAAGTTTTAGTTGTTCCACTTCATTCTTCTTTTTTTTAAGGATGCTTTTTGCTATTCGGGTCTCTTTCCTTTTCAGATGAATTTGGTAACTAGCTTTTCCAAGTCTTCAAGGTAGGTTGCTGGAATTTTGATTGGTACTATGTTGAATCTGTAGATCAATTGGGGTAGAATTGACATCTGAACTACATTTAACCTTCCTATCCATGAGCAGGGAATGTCTTTTCTCTTGTTTAGATCTTCTTTGATTTCTTTTAGCAATGTTATGCAGTTCTCTGTTTACAAGTGCTTTACATCCTTAGTTAAGTTCATTCCTAGGTACTTGATTCTTTTAGTTGCTATTTTAAATGGAATTTTTTCCTTAATTGACTCCTCAGTTAAGTCATAGCTTGGGTAAAGAAACATTACTGATTTTTGCACATTAATTTTTTATCCCACCACTTTGCTGAATTTGTTTATTAGCTCAAGTAACTTTGTTGTAGATTTCTCAGGATTTTCCAAGTATAGTGTCATGTTATCTGCAAATAATGAAACTTTTACTTCTTCCTCTCCAATTTGGATGACTTTTATTTCTTTGTCCTGCCTGATTGCTCTAGCCAGAATGTCTAGTACAATGTTGAATAATAGGGCTGACAGAGGGCAACCTTGTCTCTTTCCCGATCTTAGGCGGAAAGTTTTCAGTCTCTTACCATTGAGTACAGTGCTGGCTATGGGTTTGCCATATAAGCTCTTTATCATCTCAAAGAAGATACCTTTGATTCTTATCCTTTGAAGTGCTTTTTTATCAGAAAAGGATGTTGACTTTTGTTGAATGCTTTTTCATCATCAATCAAGATGATCATGTGATTTTTCTCTTTTGATTTGTTAATGTGCTGTATTACATTAATTGATTTTCTTGTGTTGAACCATCCTTGCATTCTTGGTATAAACCACACCTGGTAGTGGTGTATAATTCTTTTCATGTGTTGTTGGATTTGATTTGCCTGTATTTTGTTGAGAATTTTTGCATCTATGTTCATTAGGGAGATTGGCCAGTAGTTTTCCTTTCTTCTAGATCTTTACCCAGTTTTGGCATTAAAGTGATATCAGCTTCATAAAATGAGTGAAGTAGTGTTCCTTTTCCCTCAATTTTGGGGTAAATTTTGAGCAGCATTAGTGTTAGTTCTTTTTGGAATGTTTAAAATTCCCCTGGGAAGCCATCTGGCCCTGGGCTTTTCTTTGTAGGAAGATTTTTGATGACTAATTGAATCTCTACTTGTGATTGGTTTGTTAGGCTCTTCAAGTTCTTCTTGAGTAAGTGTGGCTTGTTTATGTGTATCCAAGAATTTGTCCATTTCATCTAAGTTGTCTAGTCTGTTGGTGTATAGCTGTTCATAGTATCCTCTTATGAGTTTTAAAATTTCTTCATGGTCTGTGGTAACGACCCCCCCCTCATTTCTAATTTTATTTATTTGCATCCAATCTCTTTTTCTCTTTGTCAGCCTTGCTAGTGGTCCATCAAGTTTATTGATTTTCTCAAAGAACCAACTTATGGTTTTATTGATTCTTTTTATTGTTCTTTTGTTCTCCCATTCATTTAACTTTGCTTTAATCTTTGTTATTTCTCTTCTTCTGTTTGCTTTGGGATTAGTTTGCTGTTCTTTCTCAAGTTCCTCCAGGTGAGCAGTTAAGTCCTAGATTTTTGCTCTTCTTTCTTTTGTAACTTAGGCATTTAGGGCAATAAATTTCCTTTTATTTATTTATTATTATTTTAATTAATTAAAATTTCAGCACAGGCTTAGTTCTGAGAAGTTGTATTCTCATTTTCATTTCATTTCATTCATAGCTACCAATTTCTCTAGCAATTTCTTCTTTGACCCACTGGTTGTTTAATTTCCATATGTTTGTGAATGTTATCATTCTTTGGTGGTTATTGATTTCCAGCTTCATTCCATTGTGACCAGAGAAAGTGCTTTGAATAATTTTAATGTTTTAAAATTTATAAAGACCTGTTTTGTGTCCCAGCATATGTATCATCTATTCTGGAGAATGTTCCTGGTGTTTTGACGTGTAATGACCTATAGATGTTCGTTAGGTGTAATTAATTTATTAAATTGTTTAAGTTCCCTATTTTCTTGTTGATCCTCTGTCTGGTTGTTCTCTTCATATGGGAGAGTGGTGTATTGAAGTCTCCTACCATTATTGTTGAAATGTCTATTGTTCCCTTCATTTTTGCCAATATTTGTTTCATGTACTTTGGGGCTCCTTGATTAGGAGCATAGACATTTATGATTGTTATTTCTTCTTGGTTAATTGACCTTTGAATTAGTATATAGTGTCCTTTTTTGTCTCTTATACGTCTTTACATTTAAAGTCTATTTTGCCTGATATTAGAATAGCTGTTCCTGCTTTCTGTTAGTTGCAGCTTGTATGAAACATCTTTTTCCATCCTTTCACTTTCAATCTATTTGTATCCTTGTTTGTAAAATGAGTCCCTTTAAGCAGCATATAGTTGGATCATATTTCTTAATCTATTCTGCCAGTCTGTGTCTTTTAATTGGTAAGTTTAGCCCATTAACATTCAAAGTTATTACTGTAAAGTTGTTTCTTGAATCCACCATCTTATCCTTTGGATTTTATTTGTCAGATTCATATATTCTTTTCCCTCTTTCTCTTTTTATCCTTTAAGTTACCCTTACTGGTACTCTTCAATTCTGTGCCCTCCCCCAGACCTCCCTCTCCTGTTTTGTTTTTTCAGCCAGCAGAGCTCCCCTTAGTATTTCTTGTAGGGCTAGTCTCTTGCTGACAAATGCTCTCAGCATTTGTTTGTCTGTGAAAACTTTAATCTCTCCCTCAGTTTTTGAAGGACAGTTTGGCTTGGTACAGAATTCTTGACTGGAAGCCTTTGTCTTTCAGGATCTTAAATATATCTCACCTCCACAGTATCAGTTGAGTAGTCCAAACTCAGTCTTATGTGGTTTCCTTTGTATGGAGTAGATTGTTTACCTCTTGCTGCTTTCAGGATTTTTTTTGCTTCTCATCAACATTTGACTTCTCATCTTGGGGAAGACTTATTTGGATTTATTCTATTTGGATTTTGTTGGACCTCTTTGATTTGCATATTTATGCCCTTTATAAGGGTTGGGAAGTTTTCCCCCATTATATCCTCAAGAAATCTTCCTAGCCCTTTACTCTTCTCTTCTATTTCTGGGACATTTTTGATTCTTGTATTTGTGTGCTTTGTTTTGTTTGCCATTTCCCTGAGATCTGATTCAAAATTTCCATCTTTTTTGCCGTTTGCTCTTTTGTGTATTCTGAATCAGTTATCCTGTCCTCTAGTTTGCTTATTCTTTCTTCTGCATCTTCAAATTTGCTGTTCTGTGTCTCTAGTACATTTTTTATTTGGTCTACAGCATCTTTATTTTCTGTGATATCTGCCATTTTTCTATTTATTCTTTCAAATTCCTCTTTATGCTCTTCTAGTGTCTTCTTGATCTCTTCTATGTTATTAGCCATCCCATTGATTTTTTTTAGTAAAGTT
>PVIY010025162.1:0-37079 GCA_004026745.1 Myrmecophaga tridactyla
AGGTTGAAAGACTTTCCTGTGAAGTCTCTGGACTCTGTTTTTCTTGTCCTGCCCAGTATGTGGCACTTGTCTGCTTGCAGGTCCCACCAGTATAAGATAATCAGGTACCTTTAACTTTGGCAGAATCTCCCTGCTGGGGGCATGGTGGAGACAGAGGAGAGGTTGTAGGCTGGTTTTAATGGCTTCAAATTACCAAGCCCTAGTGTCTGCGTTCCTTAAGGGAGGGATTCCACCTGAGTTAGGCTTCACTGCTCCGCTGGGGAAGGCACAGGCTCCAGACAAGCCTTCAAATGAGCCTGAGAAGCCCTGCAGCTGTATCTTAAGGCAGTCAAGCCTTTGTGGAAACACAGCCACAAAAACCTTTGTTTCTTATTTTTTTCTTTTTCCATCAGCCCCGCCCCCTTGGCGCTGGGGCAAAAATGAGCGACCTCTGCTTTAACCAGGTTCACCTGAGCTGGGGGCCTATTTTAAGTTATCAGAATTTGTTAATTAATTCCACAATTTGCGTTTGGTTGTGCTCAGCCCCTGCTGCTGGTAAAATCTCTTTCCTTTCCCCTCTGGGAAGTAGCCTGTGGGGGAGAGGCACTGGCCGCTGTGGCTTGGGGAACTCACGGTTCTGGGGGGGCTCGCAGCTGGTCCTGCTGGTCCAGACTGGGGTACACTGATGTGGCCCCAGGAGCTTTTCTGTACTGTTTCTGGTTATTTAGTAGCTGTTCTGGAGGATGCACTAAATCGTGCACATTGCTAAGCTGCCATCTTGGCCCAGAACCTCAGAAATGACTGTAATTAATATTTATCTGCTGGGTACTGAGTACAGTGTGCCTTGTACAATATTCCCCATATCCCCATCTAGTTTATGAAGATGCCAAAGAAAAATTCTGCTGCTTACAGGCCAGCAAGTATCATCAGTGCAATAACTGGAGAGATAGGGGAAGAATTTCTTAAAAATATGATGTGATTTTGATGCCTCATTTCCATCTGATCTATGAGGTAAGAAATTGAGTGTGAAGCAGCCCACAGCCTCCTCTTCAGATCAGTTCAGCTTCCCTAGTACATGGGAAGCTGAGCCTCTAATAAAAAACTTTGTGTTTTCTAAGCCTCATTTCCAGAGACAATGAGCAGCAGTCATTAGAGGTGAACTTTGCTTTTTACTGACCAGCCCCATAATCTTGGCAAGTCACCTTCCAGCTGGGCCTCAGTCTTCCTTTGTAGAATGGGATGAGATTTACCCCCATTTCATGGTGAAAAACCAACCAGCACTTTCAGAACTAAAAAGACTCTGATTTTAGTTTCTATGGCTGTTTAAGCAAATCTCATAAAAGGGTCAGCTTAAGCAACAGGAATTTATTTGCTCATGATTTTGAGGTTAGGAGGAAGTTCAAATTAAGGCATCATCAAGGTGATCCTTTCTCCCCAAAGAGAGTGGCATTCTGGACCTGTCTGCTTGCCATCCTTGGTCCTTAGCTTATTGCCTAGCAAGGCATATGGTGGCATCTCCTGGTCTCTCCTTTGTCTTCTGGGTTCCACTGATATTTACCTTCTTGATGTTCCCTGGATTTTTTCTCTCTGTCTGAATTTCACTCTGCTTATAAAGGACCCCAGTGGATTAAGACCCATCCTGACTGAGGTGGGCCGCAACTTAACTAAAGTAACTTCATCAAAAAGTCCTATTTACAATGGGTTTACATTGGATTAAGTTTAAGGATATGTTTTTCTGAGGCAGGTACAGCTCAAACCACCACAGATTCTTAGTCCATTCTTTTCCTTTAACTGATTCAAGCTATTGGAATTAAAGTAAAATGGTACAATTGAAAACACTTTGAAAGGTGCCAATGAAAGAAGAGGCATTATTTTTATGATGATGATTATTATCCTGGGGAGCCAGAGGTCAAGGCAGCACTTTTGTCTGCAGGGAAGGAACAGCTGTGATCTGAACCCCTCAGAGGTCTGCCTAGTCACCTGAATGTTATTAGCCTTTTAACTTGGCGTATTCTTCCCCATTCTCCCTAGTTGATCAGGGAATCCCTCATGTTCCTCTAGAATTGGTCACAACTTATATGGATTGTTGGACTATTATCTTCCTTGAACTTCATTATAGCTCTGTGAAATGGGTGGGAGAAGAGTAAATATCCCCATCTTACAGATGAAAAAAAAAAAAGTTTGGAGAACGAAGATAACTTGTCCAGGGTCAAACAGTGGGGCAATGGCAGAACTAGGACAAGAAGCCAAGACTTCAAATTTCCTGTCCAGCACTCTAGCCACTTCAGAATGTCTCTTCTCTGACCAAACACAAGTTCAGTTGTGGATGGGTAGGGACTTTCAACCCATGTCTCCTCTATTATGTTGTATCATAGCCAACACTCACTTCTTGTAAAGCTCAGCGGAAATCTGGGATCCACAGAAAACATTCTCATCACAAGTACTTTACAGAATTGGAAAACTGTTTGTATTCATGTTCTGTAGCCACATAACTACAAACATAGTGGCTTACAACAATGCCCATTTATTATCTCACAGTTCTGTAGGTCAGAAGTCTCGGTCAGCAGGACTGAATTCTTTTGTTCAGGGTCTCACCAGGCTGAAATCAATTTGTGGCCATGCTGCAGTTCCCATCTGGGATCCAGGTAATCTTTTTGAGCTTACTGGCTGTTGGCAGAATTCATTTCGTTGTGGTAGAGGGCTGAGGTCCCCATTTCCCTTGCTGACTCTTAGGTGGGTGCTACTCAGCTTCCAGAAGCTGCTGGCATTCCTCATTATGGGGCTTCCTCCGTCCAGCAATGATGTATCAAATCCATCTCACTTTCTGAATCTCTTTCACTTCCACCAGCTGCTTTTGAAGGGCTCACTTGATTGGGTCAGGCCCACCTGGAAAATTTCTGTATCTTCAGGTTAACTGAGTTTTAATTAGATCTACAAAATCCCTTCATAGCAGTATCTAGATCAGTATTTGATTGAATAACCAGGGGATGGAAATCTTTAGAATTCTGCCCACCTGTTTATCTATTCCTTTTATAAACATTTCTTAAACACTTATATGCCAGGAACTGTGGGACACTAAGGAGATAAAAGTAAGTATAGCAGGGTTTGCTCATTCATTAGCTTCCAGTCTGATGGAGAAAATGGGGGAAAGTAGTGTAGACTAATGATTAAAAACAGGTTTTGGGGTCAGACACCATGAATTACTGTAAACTACTTAGCACAGTGTTGGGCACATAGTAAGTCCTCAGTAAAACAGATATCGTCATCTTATATAAATATCATAAATGATAATTATGGTACTCTCTTAAAATAATTATGTTACAGTTCCCTTAGCAGCACTAAGGGGACACAAGGTGTTGCTAATTATGCTGCTGGAAAAGGGCATGGAAAGTTATCAGAGGAAGAAACATTTGTGCTAAGTTTTGAAGTATGAGTAGGAGATCCCCAGCAGAACAGGGTGTGGATGGGAGAAGCACACTAGACAGAGGTAAAATGTAGGAGGTCAGTGGGAGTCACCTCTGCTGTAAACTTCCCCAACCCATACCAGCAGAGCACCATGTGACTCCTTCTCTGCTCCTGGTACACAATTATCGTTCTTCTGTTACAGTATTGACCAAACTGTTGTAATTACATGTTGACTATTATTAACCGTATTTATTGATTAACAATGAAGATGGTAGGTAGAAATAAAGTATAGTCCATAGAAATTGGAGAGGCAGCTGACTGAAGATATGAAGAGATCCAAGTGATAGGATTTAGTGATCCATGGGACAGAGGCTGCGGGAGAGGAAAGATGCTCAAATGACAGCTTACATCTGCTGGGTGAGTGAATTCTAACTTGGTCTGGGAATTAGATGCTGGCAGCAAGCTTCTTGCAAATGATTTTTTTCTTCTATTAACAAAACACTAAAATGTGTCATTAATTTCATACCTTGATGCTAATGGATAATAGTAAGGATTTGCTTGAACCATTCTCTGAACTCCTGACAGGTACGTATTTCCTGTCTGGGTTGTTGATCAGGACTCCTTGAAGCCCTATAAATGTGTATTTCTAAGCTCACAGCTTGGATTTGTTACCCTAAACTAGGGGTTGGCAAATTTTTTCTATAACAGGCCAGACAGTAAAAATTTTAGTCTTTGCAGTTATTACAGTCTCTGTCACCACTATTCATCTCTGCTGTGGAAGCAGTCACAGTGGAAGTATAAACATATATGTATGGCTGTGTTCCAAGAAAACTTTAATTACAGAAAGTGCAAGTACAAAATGGTGGTGTAGGAGGTTTTACCAACTGGCCCTTCCATTAGAAAAATGATGGAGCTGGAAAAGAGGCTGGAATTAACTAGGTAACCCTGGAACCACAATGGGTATTTAGAACAACCAGATCAACCACAGGGGCAGTAGAAAAATAAAAAGGCTGCAAAGAGTTCAGCTGCTGTAAGTGAAAGCATGAACCAGTGACCAGCCCCCATTCATTGTTCAGTCCCGGGGCAGTGGCTGTGGTAACTCCTGTAGCTGCAGCAATATGACCTGGATTCAAAGAGTAGTTGGGTGGAACGAGGGCTGATGGAGGGGATCTTTTCTAAAAGCTGGGGTTGAGAGTTGAAGTCGGTCTTGGGGGTCTGTGAGGGATGAGGGTGAAAGCTGGCCTCAGTTTCCGCCCCCTGGTCAGCAGTGCTTCCAGTCTCCCACCAGCACCTACCTGGACATAAAGAACTATTTTTTTTCCCCCTTTCTATATGGGCAGTTCCTGGTCTGGCAGGACCCTGAGGTCACAGCAGCTTTTGGCCTTACACCAGCATAGACAGGGACTTAAGAACAGCATACTTTTTCATTGGTTGGGTTTCTTCTTTTTCTATTTTGTGTTATTTGCTCTGGTGGACCTAGCCAGACGCTAGCCTTAGTTTTTCACACAAACAACATCTTTTGGCTTCACATCAGCATCTACAGGGACATAAGCTGCCAGCATACTTCCTTCCCTTTATTTTTTGGGTCTGGCAGATCCCTGAGGGACGAACAGAGACACTGACCCTAGTTTTGGCCTCAAAAGCAGTACCTCTGGCTTTCCACTGGAAGAAAGAGACTTTGGGAGGCAGGGCACATCATTATTTTTTTTCTTTGTTTCTTTTATTTCACCTTGTATGTGTGGGTATTTGGGGTTTTTTGTTGTTGTTGTTGTTGTTAGTATTTTGTTCTCCCCCCTACCATTCCTTTATGTTTTTCTTCTTATTCTTAGTCTGGCAACTGAAGAGTGTGAGAAACAGATTTCCAGAGTGACTACAACATAATACTCAGAATGTCCAGTTCTAAACAAAAAAATTAAAAAACATATGTGCTGGTTTAAAAGGATGTATGCCCCCTAGAAAAGCCATGTTTTAATCACAATCCCATTTCATAAAGGTAGAATAATCTCTATTCAATACTGTATATTTGAAACTGTAATCAGATCATCTCCTTGGATGATGTGATTTAGTTAAGCGTGGTTGTTAAACTGGGTTAGGTGAATGACATGTCTCCATCCATTTGGGTGGGTCTTGACTGGTTTATTGGAGTCCTATAAAAGAGGGAACATTTTGGAGAATGAGAGATTCAGAGAGAGCAGAGAAGAACGACATAGCCATGAGAGCAGAGAGCCCACAAGCCAGTGACCTTCGGAGATGAAGAAGGAAAACGCCTTCCTGGGAGCTTCATGAAACAGGAAGCCAGGAAAAAAAGTAGCAGATGATGCCATGCTCGCCATGTGCCCTTCCAGCCGAGAGAAAAACTGTGACTGTGTTCGCCATGTGCCTTTCCAGATGAGAGAGAAACCCTGAATATCATCAGCCTTCTTGAACCAAGGTATCTTTCCCTGGATGCCTTTGATTGGAAATTTCTATAGACTTGTTTTAATTGGACATTTTCTCAGCCTTAGAACTGTAAACTAGCAACTTATTAAATTCCCCTTTTTAAAAGCCATTCTGATTCTGGTATGTTACATTCCAGCAGCTAGCAAACTAGAACAACATATAAGGAGACAAGAGAGTATACCCAATCACAGGTGAAAAGCAATTTGATAGAAAATATTCTAGAGGAAGTGAGGTCTCTAAAATTACTTATCAAAGAAAACTCCTGTAAATGGAATTAGTGAATTAAAGGAAAATATTGGCAAAGAACTAAAGGAAATCAGGAAAACAGTATGTAGAAAAATGAGAATTTCAGTAATGACATAGAAATTATAAGGAAGAACTAAATGGAAATTCTGGAACTCAGGAATACAGTAACTGCCAATTAAAATTCCAATAACCTACTTTGAAGACATGGAAAAGCTAGTTATCAAATTTATTTGGAAGGGAAATGAGCCTTGAATAGTCAAAAACATCCTAAAAAAGAAGAATGAAGTGGGAGGCCTTATACTTCCTGATTTTAAAGCTTATTATAAAGCCACAGTGGTCAAAACAGCATGATATTGGCACAAAGAGAGACATACTGATCAGTGGAATTGAACTGAGAGTCTGGAAATAGACTACCAGATATATGGTCAATTGATCTTTGACAAAGCTGCCAAATCCACTGAACTAGGACAGAATAGTCTTCAATAAATGGGTCTGGGAGAACTGGATATCCATACCCAAAGGAATGAAAGAGGACCCTTACCTCACACCCTATACAAAAATTAACTTAAAGTGGATCAAAGACCTAAATATAAGATCCAATACCATTAAACTCCTAGAAGAATATATAGGGAAACATCTTCATGACCGAGTAATAGGAGGCAGATTCTTAGACCTTACATCCAAAGCACAAACAACAAAAGAAAAAAAATAGATAAGTAGGCGTGCCTCAAAGGAACTTTGTCAAAAAGGTGCAGAGGCAGCCAACTCAATAGGAGAAAATATTTGGAAACAGTATATCTAATAAGGGTTTGATACCCAGTATATATAAAGAAATCATACAATTTAACAACAAAAGAACAAACAACCCAATTATAAAATGGGCAAGAGATATGAGCAGACATTTTTTCCAAAGAGAAAATAAAAATGGCTAAAAAGCACATTAAAAGATGTTTACCTTCATTAGCTATAAGGTAAATGCAAATCAAAAACACAATGAGGTATTATCTTACACTATAAGAATGGCTGCCATTAAACAAACAGGAAACTACAAATGTTGGAGAGGATGTGGAGAAACTGCAACACTTATTCACTGCTGATGGGAATGTTTAATGGTAGAGCTGCTGTGTAAGGTAGTCTGGTGATTCCTCAGAAAACTAAATACTGAGCTGTGGTATGACCCAGCAATTCTACTACTCAGTACATATCCAGAAGACCTGAAAGGAGTGTCACAAACAGACATTTGCGTACCAATGTTCATAGCAGCATTATTTACAATTGCCTAAAGATGGAAACAATCCAAGTGTCCACCAAGAGATGAGTGGATAAACAAAATGTGGTGTGTGTATTTATGCATTATGCAGCAGTAAGAAGAAATGAGGTCCTGAAGCATATGACAACATGGATAAACCTTGAGGACATAATGCTGAGAGAAGTGAGCCAGACACAAAAGGATAGATACTATATTATTTCACTGATATGACCTCCCTGGAAAATGTATACTCAGAGTCTTAGAATATAGAATACAGGGGACGTAGAGATGGACAGAAGCTAGAGAAAGGGGAACGGTTACTTAATATGTACAAACTAGTTAACAAGATTGAGCTTAAAAATATGGGAGTAGGTAGAGGTGATGGTAGTTCATTAGTAGTTTTATAAGTGATAGTGCCATACTGAAGGTGAAAATGATTGAAAGGGGTTGTTGAGAGCCACGTACCTCACTGATTAGCATTACAAATATAAGTAAGTTCTTTCATGAACTACTTCAAAGACATGGCGTTTGTATAAAGAGTTAAAAATAGAGGGGTATATGGGAAAAACTATTTATTGCATGGTGTAGTCTATATTTAACAGGAATACATCACTAGTACCATAACAGGACTAGAGGTAAATAATTGAGGGTGTGTGTGGTGGGGGAGCAAGAGTTAAGGGAAGTTTTGGATTTTCTCTTTGGTGTGGGTGTGTCTGTTATTTTTCTCATTGGAGCAAACAAAATGTCTAAAATTGAGAGTGATGATTGTACAACTAAGTGGGGATACTATGAAACACTTCATTTTGGATAGAATATATGCTATATGAATATATCTCAACAAAATCTGCAGATTCAAAATAAATGAATAGACAGAAAGATTCATGTGCTAGAGAAAATGTGAAGAGAGAGGTACCTATCCACTGTTGGTAGGGTAGCAGAATGGGGTAGCACCTCCAGAGGGTAACAGTGGATCCACAGGAGGCTAAATTTGGGGTTGCGATATGGTTAGGCAATCCTGTTACTGGGAATATACTAGAAGGAACTGAAAGCAGGGACTCAAATAGGCATTTGCATACTGATGTTTCTGGTGAAATTATTTATAATACCCAACGGGTAGAGCTAGCCAAAAGGTACACTGACTGAGAAGCAAACTGTGGTGTATAAATAGGATGGAATATGGTGCAGCTACAGAAAGGAACAAAGTCATGAGTCAGACAATGAGGTGAATAAATCATGAGGACATCATGTTGAGCAAAATAAGGCAGAAATAGAAAGACAAATATTGTATGGTCTCTTTTTAGACAATACTAATAAGAAAATTGGGGCCTAGATTGTGAACTCTTAAAGCAGTCACATTTATTCCTGAGCTTTAAGTTTTATTTCCAAATTCTGAGCTGTTATGCTATATGAGGATAACATGGTATTTTTCTAGAACTTTGGGTACCGGTGTGAAACGTAAGACTCAGAGATGGAGTTTTGAAGCACTGAAAGTCAGCGCTGCTACATGGAGCAACTGTTAAAGAAGCCAAAAAAAAAAGAGAGAGATCAGGCTTCAATTCGAGGTAAAAGTGAAGCTGATCTGATTGGGACTATATCAGAATACAAAGTAAAGGATGATAGTTTCTGTATTTGAGAACTTCAGTGACTGAATGAGACCAAAGAAAGAGAGCTTTATTTTGTCCCAAACCTAAATTTTCCATAGCACACAATCTAACTTAGTCTGTGTGGCCAGTTCAGTTAAACCACCTAAACACAGGGAGCCTAGAATTAGGAAAGAGGTCTTGCAGTTCTGTATAGCTTAATGTAATACCCGGATACATTCCAGAGTATGTCGGGCAAATAATTTAAAAGTGTTGGCAAAGCTGTTGAGGGACTGGAGAAAAATATGCAACTATTAAACTTTATCACCTGGGAACCCCCTAATACTCTGAAAAAAATTAGGGACTCCCAAGTTAACAGGCCAAACCCTCTTCTTGAGGCTTGCTCTTATGAAACTTATTTCTGTAATGGAGAAGCTAAGCCTACCTATAATAATATCTAAGAGTTACTTCCAGAGAACCTCTTTTGTTAGTCAGATGTAGCCTCTCTCTCCCTAATCCCAATTCTGCAAGTAAAATCATTACCCTTCTCCCTAGGTGGGACGTGATGTCCTGGGGTGTAAGTTTTCTGGCAATGTGGGACATAATTCCCAGGGATGAGCCTGGCCCTCGCACTGATCAACAAAGCTTTCCTGACCAAAAGGAGGAAAAGAAATATCACAAGATAAGGTATTAGTGGCTAAAAGATTTCAAATAGAGTTGAGAGGCTATTATAGGGGTTATTTTTATGCAAGCTTCAGCTAGATACTGCTAATTGCCAAGCCCCAACAAACAGTATTCCTGAAATACCCAGGGCTCTATCTGAGATTCTATAAAAGTTTCACTCACTAGGTTTATTTTTCAGAAACCTGAAACCTCCATTGGTTCCTAGGCCAGATAAGCCCTGAAACCGACACTTACCATTCTCTCCAAGAGACTCAACCAGTTGCATTCCTCTACCCCATAATGTCAATACCCCTTTTCAACATGAAAAAATTAGAATGCTTATTGCCCAAATATTCCAAAGGATTGATGGAAGGATCAAAGAAGAAGGAGTTGTAACAGAGAGGATAGGATTTAAAAATGAGTATGACTACTGAACCATTATATTGATATTTCTCTTTAGTCTCCAGTGTCTTGGAACATGTATCAGTTTGTTAATGCTGCCAGAAGGCAATATGCCAGAAATTGAATAGCTTTTAAAAAGGGAATTTAATAAGTTACAATTTTACAGTTCTAAAACCATAAATACTTCTTAACTAAGGCATCTATAGAAAGATACCTTGGTATAAGGAAGGGTGATTTGGGGAGGCATAAGACTGTCATATGCTGGTCCTTGTTCCTGGTTTTGTTGCTTCCAGTTTCTGATGCCAATGGTTTCTTCTTTAAGCATCTGTGGACATTCACTTAGCTGCTCTGGGACAAAACTCTGGATTTCATCTCTTAGCTTAGCATCTGCTGAGACCAGAGATTTCTTCTCTTTAGGTTTTGGTTATTTCTATGAGTCCTTGCTTAGCACCAGGCTATTTCTGTATTGATCTCTAAATGTCTACATTGGCTCTGTCAACTCTGAAGCAACTGTTCTCTAAGTGTCTGCATCTGCTCGGAGGTTTCTTCAAAACGTTTCCCCTTTTAAAGGACTCCAGTAAGCTAATCAAGACCCACCGTGAATGGACAGAGCCACATCTTCATCTAATCAGAAGGTCATACCCACAATTGAACATACCACATCTCCATGGAGGTAATCTAATCAAAAGTTCCCACACTACAGTATTGAATCAGGATTAAAAGAAATGGCTGCCTCACAAGATTGGATCAGGATTAAAACATAGAGTTTCTAGGGGTACATAATAGATACAAACTGGCACAGAGCAGCAAGAAAGAAATACCTGAAATTGTAGAACTGTAACCCATACCATACTTTGAAATTTGTTCTACTTGTTAAAATGTACTTTGAAATGTATCATTTTTTTGTATATTTCTTATATTTCACAATAAAAATGTTTTTAAAAAGTACAATACCTGAAGTGAAAAATTCAATGGGGGGGTTGAAGAGAAGATTGGTAGAGGCAGAAGGAAGGATCAGTAAATTCCAAGACAAAACAACTGAAATTGTCCATGTTGAGGGGTAGAAAGAGAAAAGAATGAAAATAAATGAACAGAACCTGAGGAAACTGTAGGGTCTCATCAAGTGTGCTAATATGCACATAATAGGAGTCCTAGAAGAGAGCGATAAAGGGCCAAAAAATATTTGAAGAAATAATGGCAGAACTTTCCCAAATCTGATGAAAGATATGAACATACAAATCAAAAACCCTCTAAGAACACCAAGCAGGATGAACTCAAACACATATACACTGAGACACTTTATGATCAAACTGTCCAATGCCAAGGACAAAAGACAGAATCTTAAAAAAAGAAAGAAAGAAGTAATATGTCAATTGTAAGGGATCTTATTAGATTAATATCCAATTTCTCTATAGAAACCATGGCAGTCAGAAAGCAGTGAGAGAGTATATTTAAAGTTTTGAAAGAAAAACAGTGTTACCTAAGAAACATATACCCAGCAGAGTTGTTCTCTAAAAATGCAAGAAATTGAGACATTTATGGGCAAACAAAAACTGAGAGAGTTCATTACCACTAGACTTTCCTTATAGGAAATCTGTTGATTAGAAAACAAACATATATCTTTGTTCTAGGCAAACAATGGAGAAAAGTGTTAGTTGTATGAACAACGTAAAAGGAAGGGACAGAGGGATATAGGTACTATGTATTGGTAGGCTATTGAAGTCAAGTTGGAATCAAACAAGCTAATTTGTAATAGAGTTACTAAGTTAAATGTATTCCCCATGGTAACCAAAAGAATATAACCTAAAAAATTTATGCAGAAGGAAAGGATAAGTGATTCAAAGTGGTTCATTATAAAATCTAAACAAACCGAAGAGGGCAATTATGGGGGAAGGAGGGACAAAAAAGTTACAAGGCTTACAAAAATAAATTAGCAAAATGGCAGAAGCAAGCCTTACCTCATCAGCAATTTCCATAAATATAAACAGATTAAACCCTCCAATCAAAAGGCAGAGATTGGCAGAATGAATAAAGAAATGTGACCCAACTATATGCTGTTTACAAGACACCCATCTTCTATCCACAAATATAAATAGGTTGAAAGTGAAAGCATGGGAAAAGTATTTCATGTAAACAGCAGTCAGAAGAGAGCAAAAATACTTACATTAATATCAGGCAAAACAAACTTTAAGTAAAAAACTGTTCCAAGAGGCAAAGAAAGACATTATTGATACAAAGGTCAATTCAACAATATTTAATAATTGTAAATATGTATACATCTAACATCAGAGCACGAAACTAAATGAAGCACACATTGACAGCATTAAAGGGAGAAATAGACAGGTCTTCAGTAATAGTTGGAGATCTCAAAGCATCACTTTCAACACTAGACAGAACATATAAAGATAAGATCAATAAGGAAATAGAGGACCTGACATATATAGAACACTTTATCTTTGTTTTCATTTTTCTCTAATTTCCTTTGTAATTTCTTCTGTAACTTACTGGTTACTCTAATACTGTAGCCTCGGAAAGACATCATAATAAAAGAAAATTATAAGTAATTTTTTGTATCCTAAGGAAGGAATCAAAAGACTTGTATACTGAAGACAATAAAGCACTGCTGTAAGAAATTAATAAATGAATAAATGGCAAGACATTAGATGTTCATGACTGGTAGAGTTAACATCGTTAATATGTCAATATTACCAAAACCTATATACAAATTCAATGCAATCCCCATTAAAATTCAAGCAGTCTTTATTGAAGAAATGGAAAAACTGATCATCCAATTCATATGAACTGCAAGGGACTGTGAATAGCCAAAACAATCTTGAAAAAGAAGAAAAGGGTTGGAGGACTTACACTTCTTGATTTCAATATTGTATTACAAAGCAACAGTAGTCAAAACAGTGTGGTACTGGCATTAAGATAGACAAATGATCGATGGGACAGAATTGAAAGTCCAGAAATAGACCCACACATCTATGGCCAACTGACTTTTGACAAGTACATGCAGTGGGAAAGAACAGTCTCTTCAAAGCATGATATCCATATGCATAAAAATGAAGCGAGATGGCCTACTTCACACCATATACAAAATTCAACTTAAAATGGATCAAGGACCTAAATATGTGTTAAAACTATAAAACTCTTAGAAGATAACATAGGGACAAATCTTCATGATTTGGAATTTGACAATGGATTCTTAGATATACACCAAAAGCAGGAGCAACAAAAGAAACAACAGATCAATTTGATTTCATCAAAATTAAAACTTTTTGTACACTGAAGGAAATTATCAAGTAGGTCAAAAGACAATCCCCAGAATAGGAGAAAATAGGTTCAATTCATTTATCAGATAAGGGCTTAATATCCAGAATATATAAAGAACTCTGATAAGTCAACAACAAAAAAACAACCCAATTAAAAAGTGGGCAAAGGACTTAGACATTTCTCTGAATAAGATATGCAAATGGACAATAAACATACATAAGATGCTCAATATCATTAGCCATTAGGAAAATGCAAAATTAAAACAATGAGATATCACTTGACACCCACAAGAATGGCTATCATTAAAAAAAATGGAAAACAAGTATTGGAGAGGATATGGAAAAATTGGAACCATAGTGCATTGTTGATAGGAATGTAAAATGCACAGCTGCTGTGAACAGTAATATGCGATTACTCAAGAAGTTAAATATAGAATTACCATTTGACCTGGCAATCCCACGCCTAGGTATATACACAAAGAGAATGAAAACAGGATCACAAATAGATACTTATAATACCAGTGTCTATAGCAGCATTATTCACAATAACCCAAATCTGGAAAAAGCCCAGACCCATCAACAAATGAATGGATAAACAAAATATGGCACATATACACAGTGGATTATGTGGCCAGAGGAAAAAGTGAAGTTATGAGACATGCTGCAATATGGAAGACTCTTGAAGACATTATGCTCAGCATAATAGCAAGACACATAAGGACAAGTATTGTATGGCACCTCTTATGAGAGATTGCTAGAAACAGGTAATACGCAGAGACAGAAAGCAGGTTAGAAGTTAACAGGAAGGGGAATGTTTGTCTGTAAAATTAAAATTTAAAAAGTTTAATTACAAAATTAGGCCACAGGTTGGATTTGTCCCACAGGC
Organism: Myrmecophaga tridactyla; assembly: GCA_004026745.1. Classification (NCBI taxonomy): domain Eukaryota; kingdom Metazoa; phylum Chordata; class Mammalia; order Pilosa; family Myrmecophagidae; genus Myrmecophaga; species Myrmecophaga tridactyla. The sequence goes on from PVIY010025162.1 coordinate 14,125, forward strand.
CCTAGTCTGTTGACCCCAGATCTAGATCACTATTGTGAATATCAGAGATATTTGATCTAAGTTAATATATAACAGGTAACAGGAGTTAAAGACATTTTTAAGTCATCTATACAGTTGTTAGTCCTTCCATGTAAATACCCAGAGAATATTGCACTGATTCATTTGATATTTACTTGTGTGCTATCCTTAAGGAGAAAGTAGATGCACTGGTTAAGAGCATGGGCTTAGGGGTCAGGTAGAGCAGGATTGCGTCCTTGTCTCACCACTTACTGGTTGAGTAACTTTGGGCAAGTGATTACATCTCTTTGTGCTTATTTCTGTATAAAATGGGAATAACAGCAGTTCTCATTTTAAAGGAATTTTAAGGATTAAAAAATAAGAGTAAAGCATGTAGGACTGGCACAGAGTAAGTCTTTTCAGATGGAGGTATACAGACAGTGTGAGGGGCAAAGGCCTGGAGGAAGGTGGAGGAGCACATACTCTGATCAGGGCCCTTCTGGAAAGCAGATACTTCAGGTGTATGCAGGGAGTAGAATGTTATTAAAGGGCAATCAACTTTTGATCCCAACAACCCCCTCACCAGGAACTCTCTGACAAGGAGTTGGGTTTGGATATTCTTCTTAATTTCAAAAGCATGTTCTGTCATCCCCAAGAGGAAGGGGACAGAAGGGACACCTCCTGTGTGCCTTCATTCCACTAGCTCAAAAGGCCACAGAACTCAACCTATTTCCCTTTGTCATCTGCTTCAAATGACTATTTTTAAAAAGTGATAGAAATAGGGGGTGTGAAGGCACAGGCTCAGATGGCCTGCCTCTAAATTATTGGGAGAAAAAAGTGCATTTTGACTAATTACTGAGCTGGGCTATGTTCAGAGGACAGGCTCACTTAATATCCGGCATCTAGGTTCCTAGACCATGATAATTAGCTCTGGTCAAATGCAACAATTCCCTTGATGAGACCACTTCATCCCAGATGTTGTGTCTGGGTGGCAAATCATCCCATATGCCACCAGCTGCAAATCACTCAGCAGCTGCCCAACAGGGATTCATTTTAATTGCCCCATCTGTCAGCCACTGTGTTCCCGTACTACACTGAGGGGGGCCCTGGACCCTGGTCGACTCTGGTCTGTGGGGTGCAGAAATGAGGGCTGGACAACAAGCGCTAAGGAAATCCCTGTGCTCTGTCAGATGGGGTACTGTCCTAGAACTTGCAGAGATGATGCAAGGAGGTCTTGCATTCCCATTTTTTTCCTTTTAAATAAGCTCTGGGAGTGCATGGTGGGCACAGTTTGCAAAAGAATGGGTTTGGGTCAGTTCCTTCATTTGTTATCATTTATTAATTATTTGATTCACTCTCTAGATCTTTATTTCCACACCTGAAAATGGGATGACAAAACCCATTTCACAAGTTGAGAGAATTCATTGAGAAAGTTCATGTCCCACATTTAGGCAAGAGCCCAAGTAGTGACCTGTGATGATGATGAAGGGCGTGGGGTGGGTGGAGGAAGGGGGGGAGGAGGAAGAGGAGAATTTCTTCTTGAAACACTCCTCTTAGCTTCCAGTTCCCCCACTCTCCTGAGTTTTCTCCTGCTCCAGAGTTTGATCCCTCTAAGTCCCCTTTGCTGGCTCTTCCTCTTCTGCCTAATCTCTTTTGGCATGTCCTGAGCTCAGATTTTGGCCCTCTTCCTATCCCTGTGTACAGTCTTGCCCTCAATGCTCTCATCCAATCCCATGTCCTTTATACATATGTGCTGATATGCCTAAATTTAAATCTCCAGTCTCTCTCCTGAGCTCATAATGTGTGCATCCAATAGCCTACTTGATACCTTGATCCTGAAGCACCCAGAACAAGATTCTAAATGAACCCCCACAAAAGCCTCAAACACAGCCAAACATACTTATTCATCTCCATCTTCTGCATCTCAATAAATGGCACCACTATCCATCTTCCTGTTCAAACCAAACATCAGAACTTCATTTCTGACTTGTCTCTTTTCCTCACCCCCACATGTAGTCTATCAAATCGAATCATTCCCTCCATCTCCAGTTATAGTTCTAGCCTAGAAATATCATGTTCATGTTTCCTTGCTTCTTCTCTTGTCCTTGTATAATTCATGTTCACACAATAGCTACAGGGAGCTTTTTAAACTGTACATAGGATCATGTTGTTGCCTTCCCCCTTAGAAAATAAAATCCAAATGCCCCACGATGGCCTATAAGTCCCTATCTGATCCGGCCCCACCTCTAATCTCATTTGCTTCATCTTTCCTGCCATTGCACTGCTCCAGACACATTGGTCTCATAGAATGGTTTCTAGAACACATCAAATTCTTTCCCACCTCAGGAACTCTGCACAGGTTATTCCCTTTGCCTGGGACTCATTCCCCTGAAACTGTCCTAAGCCTGCCTCTACAACTGTTCATATTTCTGCTCAGTTGTGACCTCCTTACTCTATTGTCATCTCTGCCATCCCACCTCTCTCTCATCTTACCTTGTTTTCTTTTCTTCATAGCATATACCAAAGCCTAAAATATTTTTTGTATATTTATATATTAACTGGTTTGTTTATTTACTTATCATCCTTATCTTTCTACTAAAATGTAAATTCATTGAGGGCAGTGGCCTCATCTGTGCCATTTTCTGCTGTAATCCCAGCACTTAGCAGAGTACTTGACACATAGCCACTGCTCAATAAACACATATTGAATAAATGAATGATTATGCAGATGTTTATTGAGCACAACCTGCCAATTCCCCCAGTGGGGGAATACCTAAGTGGTCTCTTCTGAAGGAAGTCAATTTAATGGAAGAGATGTGACCCACATACATGCATGCAACTATGACGGGGCCAGACTGCACTGAACAGCTCAGAGAGTCACAGATTGAGTGTTAAGGAAGCACAGAGGTGGGAAAGGCCAATCCTGCTGGGAGAACTCTGAAAGGCTGCATGGAAGAGGCACCACAGGAGAGGCTAGCTTTTAGCATTCTGAAATAGAAAAAGGCATTTTCTGGAGCAGGAACAGCCTGTGCATTGGTATAGAGGGCAGGAAAGAATGTGAACAAGCAAGGCGTCTTAGTCATACCAGCGGGCACCACTCTCTGCATTCCCATTCTGGCTGGATACTGCAGAAAACAGTTGATATGCATTTTTCTAATCCCCACCACTCTCTTCAGGTCTTGTGTACATTTCCTTTTGATAAATGATTAAACCAAGGCTCAGAGAGGTAAAGTAATTTAGAGGTTACAAAGCAAGTGAGAGAGCTTGAATGTGAACCCAGATCCAGATGATTCCAGTGGTGCAATTTTGCTTGGTTGTAAGTGGGTCCTGCTTGGACCAGGACCCTCTCTGGTCCTCATCTCTCAAGGTTTACCTCTTCGGGTCCCCAAGCATCACCTACCCACAGTTCCTAGACACAGAGGAATGTTGGCATCATACTGGTGTTGAAAATGGGACTTCTTTCACATGCATTTTTGGGTTTCAGTTCTTAGAAGAAGCTGTTTTCTTCCCACTGCTGCCTGCTGGCTGGCCCATAATATCAAAACATACTATTTCCTGCATCTGGAACCCTCTCTAGAGCTCTGACTACCTGCTGATCTACAAGCTGGTTTTCAGAGATGAGGTGGGTCCTAAGGGCCTAGGTCCCTGCCTCAGAGGACCAGGTTTGGGGGCCTGCATTGTCATCTGTGGCCCAAGGTGTCTTGTATGTGAAGTCCCTAGGGTTGGCAGCATATATAAATATGTGGTGTTGTGGGTTTTTTGAAAAATAGGCTCCTCCCATTAGCAAACAGAAAATAAAATGACAATGCATGCTTCTGCTTTAATTTACATCTTAAGGTTAGCTCCAGCATGAGGCAAATACTGAAAGGAGCTATTTTACATAAAATAACTGCTCGAAAAGCCTCCATTTGCCAAGTGTTTTTTCACCCTACCCAGTTCCCTGAATACACAGCCCCTCCCTCCCAAATACAACCAAATGAGCTAGAGGGCAGCCCCCAGGAGGCAGGGAACACTACATGCTGGGAAGAACTGTCACTCTTCCTTTCCTCACCCAAAAACCACCTCATCATTTCTTTCAAGGGACCCCCAGCTCTTTCTGTGGCACTGAAGAGAATGCTTAGGTGGGTGTTCAGGAGCTGTACAGGCTTCCTATTCCTTCCCTGTCACGTTATTAACTACGTGATTTGGGGCAAGCTATTTCAAATCTTTGAGCCCCAATTTCTCCATCTATAAAATGGGGATAACAGCAACTAGCTCAAAGTGGTACTGTGAGGATGCACTGTAATGTGCTCAGCAGGGTGCCTGGACTAGATGCCCGGACAGATGCCGCTACTACTATTCAGACATGAACCATTACATGGCAGGTTATAAAACAGTGTATACGATATGATCCCATTTAAAAGTCAACTTTGGCAGAGATAGGTGCCTGGAAGGTTGCAAACTAAGGTGTTCCAGGAGTCATCCTCGTGGTGGGGTTATGCACCCACCTTCTTGCTTCTATATAATGATTCCTGTGAATGAATCATTCTTTGTGCAGTATGTAGAGCATCTAAAACATCATGGTTACAACTACGGACTGTGGAGTTATCTAACCTGGCTGAGTGACTTGTGAATGTGACTTCACAGTTCAAAGTCTCAGCCCCTTCATCTGTGAAATGGAGACAGTAGCGGTTCCTCCCCATGGTGACCTTTAAGTGTCTTTACTTTCCTCTTATCACTGACTTGGTGCGTGGCAAGGAGTCAGGGAGGAAAGGAAAAGACAATACAGACAAGGCAGTGAGAGAAAGTCTCTCTAGGGGGGTGATATTTAAGCTGAGAGCTGACGGTTGAGAATGAACCAAATGTGTGAAGAGGAACAACATCTAGACTGAGGAAACACGAAGAGCAAAGGTTCCAAGGCAGGAAAGCCTTCAGGGTTCAAGGTAACTGGGTCCACTGGATGAGTGTGGAGATGGAGGCAAGGGCCAGTGCAAGCTGAGCCTCTGAAGTCAGGGTGTAAGCTTGGCACTTAATGATTAAAAGTCTAACTTCAAATGCCGTCTCCTCCAAGAAGCCTTCCTGACTGCTGCTTCCTGCCTTCATTTCTTCTTCCCTGAACTCTTCTATATTTCCTATCAGGACCACTCCTGGTCCTGCTCTTTCACTAAATTATTAAATCATTAAGGAACTTGAGGCTTCTTCATAATCCCCTAGTGCCTAATACTATCTCAATTAATATTTCTTGAATGAAGATGAAACTCCATAATTAGGCAATTTGTAATGCTTTCCTCCAAGCTATCTACAGAGGAAAAGATTTCTTAAGCTAATTAATAGCATAAACATGATTGTATGAAGAACCATTTATTCTGAGTCAATAAACTAATTTCAAAAACTGAGAAAATGGTATCCCAGGGAAGAATCCATAATTCTTACACAGACATAAAATCATATCCCCTCAAAATGTCTACTCTGCAAAGTGATTACCATAGAACACATTACTGCATAAGCTTAAAATAATAAAACCATGTTTTGTTTTTTTTTAAATATTGTGAAAGACTGATGCCTCCCAAATTCAGAAAGATTTCCACTCCCGGTGAATATATATAGGTTTGTCTAAATTATGATGGGTATAGAATACTAACTTTGTGTCTCTTCCCTTTTTCCTCAGGAGTTCTTACCAAAAATGTCCCTCCTCTGACAGGGACATAGTTGGAGGTGAGGTTGGTTCTGGGCTTGCTCAGGATCATGCATGATTTGGAAGACACACTCAAGACCCTTTAAGCTCATCCTCACCCTCAGTATATGCGAAGGAATACTCTTTCAGGGTTCTCAAACAGGAGACGCAATCCCTTCTTAGCAGGGACATGGTACTCTGCTCATCACCAGGACCTGGACCCTAGCGTCAGCTCTGCCACTGTGACTTAACCTCTGTGCCCCTCATATAGCCAGTGAGCATATCTGTCCCATTATTCATGGAATGTACAATAGGCAGAATTCTAAGATGACCCCATGACCTCTTCCCCCTAGTGTTACTCCGTTAGTATGTTAGCTTACATTGCTAAAGAGACTCTGCTTTTACAGATGGAATTACGTTTACTAATCAGTTGATCTCTAGACAGGGACATTATCCTGGTGGGCCTATTCTAGTCACATAAGCTCTTTAAAAGTGGGACATTTTCTCTGGCTGGAGGTGGAAGAGGAAGTCCGGATGATCTGAAGTATGAGAGGGGGGTCTCCGTTGCTGAGATGGAGGGTGCCAGGGGACAAGGATCTGAGAGTGTCCTCTAGAAGCTGAAAGAAGTTCCTGATTGAGAACCAGCAAGAAAATGGGGTTTTCAATCCTACAACTGCATGTAACTGCTATTAACAGAAATGAGCTTGGAACAGGACCCTGTGCTCCTGATGAGAACGCAGCTGGCTGATGCCTTAATGTCAGCTTTCTGAGAAGCTGAGCACCATCCTGGATTCTGACCTACAGAAGAGTGAGGTATTATATGGGTACTGTTTTAAGCTAATAAACTTATGGTAATGTGTTATGCAGCAATAGAAAACCAATACAGAGTGAATGGAAATTGCTATGCAATTCGTGTTTCTCATCTGAGGATATCTGCAATAAATCCTGAACTCACTGTTTTAGTCTTGTCCTCCATTCTTCCTGTTTAGGTTCTCTGGACAAAGCTAGTGGTTAAGAGTAAAGGCTCTGGTGTCAGGATGTTTGGGATCAAAAGACATTCTGCCAAGAACTAGGCAGTGACACTGAACAACTTGCCTAACTACACTAAGCCTCAGTTTCCTCACCCACAGGATAAGATGTGATAGGCAGAATGATGACCCCCAGAGACATCTATATCCTAATCCCTAGAACCTGTGAATATGTTACGTTACATGGCAAAAGGGACTTTGCAGATAGAATTGGTTATGGACCTTAAACTAGGGAGATTGTCCTGGATTATCAAAGTGGGCCCAGTGTAATCACAATGGCTTTAAAAGCAGAAGAGGAAGGAAGAAGAGTTGCTCAGAGAGGAGAGATTCAAAGTGTGAGAGAGATTTGGCTCACCATTGTAATAACAGCTTTGAAGATGGAGGAAGAGGGCCATGAACTAAGGAATTTGGGCAACCTCTAGAATCTGGGAGCAGCTAACGCCCCCAACAAGGAAATGGGGACATCAGTTCTACAGCTACAAGAAACTGAATTCTGCCAATAAAATGAATGAGCAAGTAAAAAAGAGTCTCTCCTAGAACCCCTAGAAAGGAACACAGCCCTACCAATACCTTGATTTTAGCCCAACGGGACCTGTACCAGACTTTTGGCATATAGAACTTTAAGATAATAAATTTGTGCTGTTTTAGGTTGCTAAATTTGTGGTATTTGTTACAGTAACAATAGAAAACAAATACAGGGATGTTGTTTTCAACTTTTCACAGGACAGAGACTGATATATACTAACTGCCTAATTCATGCTTTTTATTTTTATTAGTCATCTGCTGCTCTGGCCCCACTCATCTTCTCTGTCCATTCTGAGTCCTTTCATTCTTACACACCTCCTTGATATCATCCCAATTTGAAAATCCATCTCGGACCACATCTCCTCTGAAAAGCTTTTCCTATAACTGGCAATCAAACATAGTGCTTTCTTTGTAACTCTGCTAGTAATTATATCTGTTTAAGGCCCTAGAGTACATAAGGGTTTTCTATCTTTCCTAAATTCTAAATCAGTCAGGATAGGCTAGATTATGCTGTGTTAACAAACACCTCCCATATCTTGGTAATTAATTTAACCAATCAGGTATATTTCTTGCTCATGCTACATATCTATGGAAGTTAGGCTGGGGGTCAGATCGACAGAACAGCTGCCATCTGGAATATAGCCAGTTGTATACTGGCTCTTACAGTTTGTGCTCAATAGTGATATGTGTCACTTCTGCTCATATTTCCTTGGCCAGGTGAAATAAAATGGCTGCAGTTAGCTTTAGAGTGGGAAGGAATGACTGATCCTATCCTGTGTACAAGAGGAAGAAAGCTGGATGTATCTGATGCAGCTCACAAGTGCTCACCCAGAAAAATGCCCTCAGAAGGAGTCTTCACTGCAATTATTAGTTCACAAAGAACAGGCTGAGGCTCTGAAAGGATCAACGATTGGCCAGGGGGCACACATTTTCTAAGTGTGAGAGCTGGAACTAGGACCCAACCTGTCCTTCCTTCCTTCTTATTTCCCTGTTCACACTCTTTATCAAATGCTACCATGTGCCTGACACCCAGCTGGGGATGCAGCAGAGACTGAGCCAGGATCAGTTCTTGATTTCATGCTCACAGTCTACAACGGGGCCCAACTCTCCTCCAGCCCTTGAGATCTGTCTACTTATCTCCCTCTGCCTCATGTGCTAGTTGGTTTTATAGTTGTCTTCCTCCACTCTGCACAACTAGATCAAAGCAACTGGAAGGCAGGGGTAAGATCTTCAACTTTCCATCCTTGGCAGCACCTAATATATCAGGCACTCAACAAATGTTCCTTGGATTGAACTAACTTAAAATGGAAAACAAAATTCACTTTAGATGCCAAACATTTGTTCTCTGCTTCTATCCCCCCACTGTGTTCCCAAAACTAGTATATTAATAGGAATTTGCATGTGTTTTGCCAGTTTGTTACAGAGAACATTAACTCTATCAGTATATATTTGAAAGAGATTAATAAGATCATTAACAATATATCTCATAAATCACTTTGAAAACTGCCAAAGTACTGTACTAGTCCCTTCTTTATTCTTCCGAGTGACTCTACTTCTTCCAGCCACTTATACTAGTTTGACAAATCTAATGAGCAGCCATAAAAAATCAAGCTTTAAAGCTATGGAAAATTAGAAAAGAATTTTTCAGACATGCCATTAAGTATCTTCCTAGAAGTCTGTCATGTGAGTCTCTGGTTAGTATGGATGAGAAAGGGCAGCCTGTGGGAAGAGGGATGGAGTTGGGAAAAAAGTAAGGGTGGGACATGTCTCATGTTCCTGCCTTGCCATCAGTGGCTGGGCATGTCATATGTAATTTCCCATACTTTTGCTCTCAACCTCATAGGAATGTCAGGGTCTGGCCTGCATTATTTCCCAACTCAACAGCTTGGGGTCCTACCCACAATCTAAAGGCTGAACTCTGACCCAGACAGGTAGCCTAGCCTGTCAGCAGTCTGTAAAGATTCAAGAAGTGAACTTTGAATCAGCTTTGATGGTACTTGACCATTCCCCATATATTCAACAAATATTCATCAAGTGCCTTCGTGTGCCAGGACTTGTGCTGAAGATACTTCCCAGACTTACCAGAAGAAGGACCTTCACAGCTGAAACCTGAAGAATGAGTTTACCAGAGAAAAGTTTTATGTTTCTTATAAAAAAAGTTTTATGGGGAAAGTTGTTATAGGCAGAGAAGACAACAAGAACTGAAGATGTGGGTGTGAAAGAGAGCAGGACTCCATGGTGTAGTATCAGAGGTGAATCCTTGGTGGGAATGATGCAAAAGAGTGCTGGCAAAGGAGGCAGAGAAGGGGGCCATGCAGGGCTCTAGTGTATTGGAAGGCAGCTGAAGCAGAAAGGCACCTGGAGGGCTAAAAAACTGGGGTGACCTAACCCAATTCACATTGTTTTGAGAAATCACTCTGCCTTTAGAGTGGAGAATGGATTGCAGTGTTGTGGCAGCAAAAATGGAGGAAGAGAAACAAATAGGCAATATCATAGGAGCCCAGATAGGAGATAATGACTACTTGGGCCATAAGGTAGCAGCAAGGGTAGAGAAAAAGGGAACATATTAAAAAATATATTTAGGAGGTAGAATCTCTACTTGAAGACTGATTTGATGTGGTGGTAGGAGTGTGAAAGAGGGAGGTCACCAAAGGTGGTGGTGATAATTAATAGCTTCCCTTTTACAAGAGTGTATTTTGTACCAAGCATTCTACAAGATGGCTTACATTAAGCCCTCTTCTGACCTAAGGGAAGAAATATTAAGCTCCATTTTATGGATATAGAAATTGAAGCTTGGCATGCTTAACGCATCTTTCCATCAACACATAGCTAATCTGAATCCAGAGTTCACCTTTTAATTCCTAGACTATCTTGTTTCCCAGATTTCTGGAGGGGCATCTCAGAAGAGAGTGGTGACTTTTTCTGAGGAGGGGAGCATGGAGAAGCAGCAAATATTTTAGCAGTATCTTGATACCAATCAAAGCAGTGGATTCTCTGCCTAACACACTCATATGATCAATTCCTGAGACACGGGAGTTTCAAAGAGAAAAAGACTTTATAGCTAGGTGTGAAGCAAGAGATTAGATGGCTTATTGGTTGAAAAATCTGTTTCCCCAAACTGCAGTAACTCTGATGGTTTTAAAGTACCAAAATATAGGCAGGTTTTAGGATAATGAGCACAATGGCTCAAAATGACAAGGTCAGAGATGATCTAATTGTTGAGCAGATTAAAAAACAGGATGAGAGAGTACAAGTGAGGGTCACCAGATTTTTACAATCACAAGATAAAGGTTATTTACTTATATAATCATTATCAGAAATCAAGACAAATGGATTACAGCCCAGAGATTTTAGTTATTTCCCTCTGTCTACTTGAACACCAGAAAGTAAAAAGGAATATATATATAATGATTCAGTAATCATAATCATCCTCTGATTCCTAACTTCTTACTTAAAATCTTCCCCAGAACTGCTGGCACAGAATCAGCAACCAGACTGCTTTGACAGTTGCAGCTGCAACTGGTACTTCCTTGTCCCAAGGATGGCCATGGTTCCCTCTTGCTGCATCCAATCTGGACAGGCACTTAGCTTGAGTCCACGTTTCTTAGGACCAGTCCCCATGGAGCTGGGTCTGACCTCCAGCTGTCGCTCAGCACCTGTTTAGCATTCTGGTGTGGGTGGAGAGCCCCTGTGCATACCCTTCCATAATCCTTTTTAGGATTAACATTTATTTAGTAAGGGAAATCTCCCTGGGAATGAGAAATGGGGCAGACTCAGGAGGAAGAAAAATGCCAGGGATAAAGGGGCAGAAGGAGTACCTAGTCTTTTAGAGCATTCTACTGGGGAGCAGTTGTGTTAAGTGTGGACAAGTTACCTACAAGTTACCTATTTCATCTCGTCCGTTTCCTCATCTGTGTGTAAAACACAAAGGGGTGGGGATAATGCTTGCCTGTCTCATGGCTATTATAAAGATCAAATACAATAATAGAAAACTGTTCTGTAAAAATCCAATGACTCTTGAAAATGAAAGAATTAAAAATTCTGACATCACAAGTTAGAATCAGAGACACAAGTGCTAGCAGGTACCTTGGGGATCATCAAGTTGGTCCTGATTATTTTACAGGTGAGGAAAATCAGGCTGAGACTCAGAAAGATTAAGTGACTTTCCCCAAATTCATCCTCAAAATGAAGATTGGATTCCGGTTTAGAAGGCAAATCCTTACCTCAAGTCCAGGGTTCTTCCTACTGTATTGTCTTAGGAGCACAGCACAGTAATTGACTCAAAAGGCTTTGGAACCCCTGGTTTTGCCATTTATTACTTGTGTTGTCTTGGTCAGTTTATGTAATCTCTTTAAGCCTCATTTTTTTCATCTTTAAAATCGGAATAGGCATAATTACTGACTCAAAGGGCTTTTTTAAGGGTTAAAGGAGATAATGCTTGCAGGTACTAGATAAATAATGGTGGTGATTATTACGATTAAAATAATACATTGCCACCCACCTCTCCACCCTAAAAGACTGTCCTACTCCAAACTCAGATTCTTGCAACCCACCCAATACATTCCTGACCTTTATTTGGTCTTCTATATATTTTACTGATTGAACCAGGGGTGAGGGTAAAGAGAACACCATTCCCTAATGATCCCCAGTACTTGCTCAAGCCCACCTCAGAAGTTCTTTGAACAAACTGTCTTAGTTCAAAGCATGGTCCAGAGTCTGTGGGTGTGTACCTTGATCCAGCCTAGTCAAAATGTTAAACAAGTAACCCAGGAAGGGTGGAGGAGGAAATAGAATTTGAAAGATGTAGGAGTAGAGGGTCCATTACGTATTCTCAGGGCAATCTTTCTTACTCAGAGGTGTGAACAATTGGAAAATTAAGAGAACTCGAGGTATGATCTGTTCTTACTCTAAGGAATTGCATTTTACACAATGATAATAATCAGGATCAGACTGTCTATCAAAGGTAAAGCATGAAGGAAGAACAAAAGCTTGTTTGAATCTGCAGTGATGTCATTAAAATGAGTTCTAGGTTCAGCCACCCCAAACATTCAGTGATCATGCACAAGGATGGAGGCCAACTCTGTCTCCTTGATAAACACAAACTATGAATCACTATCATCATGGGTTTAATCACGTCTCGACTATATGTAAAAAGGCTCTTGCCTCTGCCCAGGTTCCCTGTCCAACTTCAATCTATGTGGGTTTTAATTAAAGGTTTCAATTTGCTTATTGCTTCTTCTCTTCTCTTATGAAAATGGTTACAGAAGGGTGTAAAATACCAGCATATACATATGCATTTCTGATGAGAACACATGGAAATTTGAGGTCAGACTTTTAATTAAAAGAATTATACAAATAACCCCTCTATTGCAGGCTTGTTCCAGTTTATTAAACACAGTGACTTCCATTAGTTCACAATTCTTGCCACGATCCAGCGGCTGTTTGCTATTCTCTGCTTACTTGATCTATCGCAACCTCTGATGTAGGTGCCCTCCTCTTTGATGCACTCCTATCATGTTGTTTCTAGGACAGCAGACTTTCTTGGGCTTCTCTGACCTCACTGGCCACTCCTGAGTCTTTTGATGACTCTTCATGACGTTTAAATGCTGGAGAACCCTGGGCTTGGATATCTCCTCTTCTTCATAACGACTTACCCACAAGGTAATCTCGTCCAGTGCTATACTGCATGTGGATGATTCTTAAAAAGTACAAATCCAGTCCATACCTTCTCCCTCATCTTGTTTCATGAGCCTGTTCCACAGGTTCCTAGCCAAACTCTTGATTTCCCTCCAGTTCACACCTGTTTCTCCTTCAGTGTTGCCATCTCAGTAATTGACATCAAATTCTTTTAGTTACTGGGACATTAACTGCTCTTTAGTCCACATACTCTACTGTCAATCTGTCAGCAAATTCCATTGGTTCTACCTTCAAAATACATTCTGGATCAGACCATTTCTCACCTCCTGCTGTTACCCTAGACTTGGCTCATCATTTCTTGCCTGGACTAATGAAATATTCTAACTGCTCTCCATTCTTTGAATCTGCAGTAGTCTTTTCTCCACACAGCAGCCTGCAGGGTTTCTCAACCTCAGCACTACTGACATTTTAGGCCAGGTAGTTCTGGCTGTAGGGGCTGTCCTGTGCATTGTGGGGTGTTTAGCAGCATCCTTGACCTGTACCCACTAGATGCCAGCAGTACCCCCACTCCAATTGTAACAATCAAAAAAATGTCTCCAGACATTGCCAAGTGCCTCCTGGGGGGGCAAATGTCCCTAGCTGCGTTAAATTCTTCAGAAATGTGAACCAGATCAAATCATTCACTTGCTCAGAACTTTCCAATGACTCTCTGTCTTGCTTAAAGTAAGATCCATATTCCTAACAGTGGCTTACAAGCCTCAAAAATTCCTCTCTGACTCTCCTACTCTTCTGTCCTCTATCTCTGCTTGTCTTTGAACTTGTCCAGCACATTTCTGCCTCAGGTTATTTGCACTTGCTATTTCCTTAGCCTGGTAAGTTCTTCCCCCCGGACATTCACATGACTTTCTCTGCCATTTTATTCAGATCTCTGCTCAAATGTCACCTTCTCAGAGAGGCTTTCCAAGATAACACCCCTTGTCACTCTATCCCCTTGCTCAGTTTTATTTTGCCTCAGAGTACTTATCACACTGCCTGTTGTTATATATTTGTTCTCTGTTTATTGTCTGTCTCCGCAACTAGACATGAATGCATCAATTCCCATTTATAGATATAAATACCAAAGCTTGTCCGAACTTAAAGTCTAGTCTCCTCATTCCAAGTCCAGTGCTTTCTCTAAAGGGCCAAAGCAGATGTTCACTGGTTAGAAAATTTCTCAAACAGATGACCTATTTGGGCCTAGTGACAAGTGAATAAGACCATTTAAATTTTTCATTCTCTCAGAGTGTCTAGACTTCAAGACACTGGGCGTAGGGGGTCTGTAATTGGCAAATCTCTTCTTCACAAAATCCCCTAATTAGTTTTTCATTGTTTGCAACACAACCTTCCCACAAAGAAACCCAGGTCATCAAATAAATGAAATAGTGTTCTCTACTCTGCCCTCCACATAAATCAGTATTTGTTCTTGGTGACTAGCTATTGACAAGCTATACAATATACACTCACAAAATTCTGTTCCAAGTGTGGTATGAAACACTTTAAAAAATGCATAGAACTGTTATGGGAATTTATTTATATAAATTATTGTCTTGCCTAGTTTTATCTTGACTGCTAAAGTGGGCCAGCAAAAATTCTAGATAATTTGCAAGCATCAGTAGGGCCTCATCTCCTGCCACCCTCCCCTCCCCCAGTCCACCCAGCAATGCTATGTACATTGACTTTCCATCATGTCCTCAAAAATGGTAAGCTTTCTCTTGTCCCCGGCTTTTGTATATGCTGTTCCTTCCTGCCTTCCTCTGCCTTTTCATTTGTCTAATGCCTACTCATCATTTCAGTTCTAGTTCAAATGCAACTTCTACCAGGAAGCCTTAACAATCTATCCCCTAATCTGGTTCATTTCTTGCCTATGTGCTCCCATAACTTCCTGTCCTTCCCTTGATGCAGTGCACACCACACTGCACTGAAATTGCCTGAATATTAAACCATGAACTCTTTGAAGGCAGGAACTGTGTCTTATCACTAGATCCCCCACTATTGCACAGAATAGGGCCTGAGACACAGCACTCACTAAGGATTTGGTGGATTCATTTAAATTGTTAATTGAGCCTGGCCCTTGTTACAGATAGAGGTATGACACTCCCACCCCCAGCATGGTTGAGACGCTGGAAGCATAATTAGAGAAGCTAGATAAAACTATGTCTCAGCAATTTTCCTTTTTTATTCAGTGATTCCACAGTTACTCTGGTGAAGCACCATTGACAATCTCTGCTCTTAGAGAAGTCCTCAAGAGGAGAAACCCCTTATTCAAGAAGTACTATTTGAGAACCTGCTGTAAACCAGGCATTGGGCTAGTTGCCAGGTACCTGCTGGTGGATAGGAAGTTTCAAACACCTGAGCTGTGGGACTTACATTGCAGCATGGCTGCTGGACGCTTAGTGCATAATAACACAACACATTACTTAAGTGCATTGTGAGGATCAGGGGAAGTAGGTCAGAGGAGGGAAACACTCAGGCAGTGAGAACTGTACATGCAAAGGTCCTGGGGTACGAAGGCAATGCATGCTGCATCTGAGGAACTAAAAGGAGGCCAGTGTGGCTGCAGCACAGAGAGGGAAGGAGAGAGAAGCACCCTAAAATAAAGTAGACAAGACAGGCAGGGACCAGATCATTTCGAGCTATGACCTGCCCTTCACCTTCTCCCTGCCCCATCTCCATAAGTAATCAGAAATTATCTCCAATAACTTCACTTTTAGCCCATATGCTCCATAACCATTCCCTGTTTAGAACTGTGAGCTGGCCATTCTCCTCATCTGAGCCACCTTTTCTTTCCTCTAGTCACCTAAATCCTATTCATTCTTCAACACTAAGCTCAGGCCCTTCTTCCACTATGAAGAACAAGAACTAAAAGAGCCACAATCCACAGGGAATGAAAACAATGCACATTCGTGATTGGTGACTAGTGAGCAGATAGACCTGCTTAAATGGGACAAAAGGTGCCTTTCTAGGAAATTGGGGTAGATTCTGGAACTTCTAAGTGATTTTAAAGGATGCAGTATGGTGGAAGAATAAGCACATACTTTGAAACCAGTCAGACATGACTTCAAATCTGTAATCCATACTTTACTAATTGTGTGACCCAGAGAAAGCTACCTCATATCTTGGAATCTCAGGCCTTTGTCTCTAGGGCAGGTGTGATTTTACCTACCTCATAGGTAAAAGGGTTGCTACAGATCAACATAGGGTTTTTAAAGATTAAAATAGACAACGCATGCAAGGCACCTGTTACAGTGTCTGGTGCATAGTAAGTGCTAAACAAACACTATCATTATCATCTTCTTCTTCTTTCCTCTTGAATTAAATTAATATTAATTACTGGGGAATATTTTGTATATTTATTCTCCAAAATCAGGATGGGACTAGGAAGAAAATCTGGGGCCAAATTTATATAAAATACTCTAAAGTAAGGAACATCCTAACAGCTGGAGAAAGACTTGGTGCTGCAACTGTGTTTTTTCTCCCATTAAACTAGTAAGAAACTACCAAAGGTGCTACAAGGAAATGGATCTAATTTAACTCTAATTGTCCCACTGGGAAGGTTGACCTAAGGCCCTGAATGTATAGCAACCGTGGTAACAGGAGGGAGGCTGAAGTGGTCACAGGTATTTCCTTAATGTTCTACTTAGGAAAGAGGAATAACTTTTCTTGCATCTTTAAAATTAGTAACTCAAAGCAGCTTCACTCAGTTGATTTACCTGGAGAATGGTGATCTGGCAAAGGGAAATGTAATTAAAACATGTGCCTTTGCACATTCTGATGGATCCCTTAATACAGGCATCCAGAGTCAAGACACTGAGACTCATGTAAATCAAGGTTGGTACAACAGACACAAAGGAAATCCTTACCAAAGGGTAGACTGATTTAAATAACATACTCTCATAATGCAGTGAGATCAGAATCTAATTAGTTCAAACTTCACATTCACGTAGTTCTCTCAAAGTGAACTCCCATTTCTATTATCACTTCATGTTAATTGACATTTACAGAAAATAAATAATTTAGGCCATATATATAAACCCTCTGCTATCTGGTTTAGAACAGATAATGAAGTAGTAGAGTTAATCAGTTAGCCTAGTTACACAATATGACATATGGTTCTTACAGTAATTCACATGGTTTATATCAGTGGCTCACCAATACTGTTTCACTGGTCTGACAAAAAATGAGCACCAAAAATGGAAGTTCAGATTATAGGACTCGGTCAAGCTAGCTCGCTATGGTTTTGTCGCCTGTAACTGGATCCACTTGTCTACTGACCTGAGTGTATGGTGTGGATTCTTTTGGCCTCCTGACTTACATTTTTCACACTTTGTATGGCATGCTAAAATTTGGGCATCCCTGCAAAATATATTTTTTAACTATTATTTTTTAACTAGGGACCTTAGTCCTGGTTAAAAACACTGTTGGAGGGCGGGCCACGGTGGCTCAAGAATGCTTGCCTGCCATGCCAGAGGACCTGGGTTCGATTCCCGGTGCCTGCCCATAAAAAAAAAAACACTGTTGGATTTCTATGAGTGTGTATACAGTCATGGAAAGTTATGGAGTGACGGCCATGCACAGATACAGAGATGACTGAAATGTGGTTTCTGATACTGGGGTTTTCACACTATAGTTGGGGAATAGAGAGAAATTGTAGAATTACAGTCAATGTGCTAGGAAGTAATAGAGCTTTGAGAAGTATATGAAAGGTATGAGACAGGTGCTACAGACTGTCATAGCAGGTGGAGCTGAGAAGATCAGGAGAGGCTGCCTTGACAAAGTAAAATTTGAGCTGAGTCATGGAGAATGTGTCCATTAGAGTGAGAAGGGGAGGGATAGACCCTCCAGGTAAAGGACACAAAGGTGAAAATTCAAAGAGGATGCAGGAGTTTGGGGGTGGTCAAAACTTGAGAGGCCAGAATACAGAGGCAAGGGAGCAAGGGAGAAAGGGACAGAAATGCAGACTTATCATCTCAAAAGAAAACTTTGTGTATCACTCTCCTTTTATGAACTACTTGATTTACTCTTCTTTGTTTCTTTCATAATATCTAGTCTTTGTTATGTTTTCAAAGCCTTTTATAATTCCACTTTTCTGTCTATTTTATTTCCTACTTTTTGCCATCAGGCCATAGATATTCTTATTTCTATATTTATACCCATACTGTTAAACTTTTCTCTTGTTTTCCTATTTTAAAATACATCAATAAATTCCTATCATTATGTATTCACGCATTTATTCATTTGCTTCCTCAGTCACTAAGCAAATATTCACGAAGGCCCTCTGCCAGGTGCCCAAGTTATAAGGCGGCAAGACAGAAAGGTCTTTGCCCTCATGGAGTTCAGAGTAAGCTTAGAACCTTGTTCCTTGAAGTGCTATCCTTACACCAGCAGTACTGACCTGGGAGCTTGTTAGAAATGCAAAATCTTAGGCCTCATCTCAGTCTTCCTGAACCTGAATTTACATTTTGATAAGATACCTAAGTAATCTGTATGCACAACAAAAATTCAGAAGCAACCGTCTAGAAGACAAGCATTGAAGAAGCAAGTATAATAGCATGTAAAGACTGCATGGTGCTGGAAATCAGGGATAAGAGTAAATACCATGTGTTTAATAATCAGTTATTGAATGGGCATTGATTTTTTTCATTGAATTAAATAAAAAATAGTCTGTGTGTGTCTGTAGAGACTACATGTTGTTCTTGAGAATCTCCCTCTAACCCTAGCCAGTCCAGAGTCCACTTTAAGTGCCTAATGCATATTTCTGCTGACATTGACTGAATTGTTTACAGAAGCAGTCAAACAAATTTGAGCACTTTAGAGGTTTCAGAAAATGATGGAATTGTTCGATTTCTAGCTGATACAGTTCTGATTTAGTGAGTGTGTTTGGGGGGTGGGGACGGGGTGTTGTTTAGCTGCAACAGAAAGAGAATGTTTATCCTTTTCAAAGCGACAGCATTTCACCATTGTTGACATAAATAGAGGTGGAAAATTCACAAGACAAAATAGAATAAAATTTTGTACAAAACAGTTTTGGTCTGTGGCTCAAGGCCATTGGAAGAGATTGCTTCTCTGTGAATTATTTTTACTTTAATTTTGTGCCAAGAATCGTGTGATTTATGACTTGGCCAATCCCTCTGGTTTAACTGCCCCAACACATCCATTGCTTAGTAATACTCTTAGACATACTACCAGAAAAAAAAAGTACATTTGCAATTTTTTCCTTTTCTCTGATGATGTGCTGATGCAACCCATAGCTTTCCTCACATATTTAGCTGAAACAAAGGGTCAATAAAAGCAACCATATTTTGAATACACAGCAATTTCCACTGACTTCTTATCTGAAATATAACTTCTTCTTTCACTTTAATTTAAATGAAAGGATTCATCCTTCTTTGTCTTTTACCTGGCAGTCACTAGAGCTTTGCATGCTCCAAGTTTCGATGTTCAAAGATACCCTTTCTACCCACAGGTATCCTGAGCCTTATTCATCATTTTTAGGTGTTTTGAAACAACTGTACAGGAAAATCACTGACATAAAGTTCATCGATTTGTTCTAGACCCCGGAAAAAACTACAATCACTTATTCTTCAATTGAATGATAGCATCTCACAGTTGGAAAACACTGTAAGCATTTTCTCATATGAATCACTATGTGGTGTGAATCCCTTCTATACCAGCCCCCACCTCCCCCAGCCCCCAACCAGGGGCATCCAGCTTGTCTCTGCAACCATGATCAGGCTTCTCCAGACATTTGGTTGCCAGTTATCAAGGCATCATAAAGATTTAGTAATTAAGTTAATGTGGCATAGGGGCAAGGAGAGGCAAGTATATCTACAAAACAATCAAAACTCCTGCAACACATGTATTTGGTGAACTGAGGAGAAAGGGACTCGCAGGTGGGGAAATGGATGGCCTTGTCAATAAACTGTGCAATTTAATAGACTACACATATACAAAAAATGCAATCTTGACCCTCTGTTTCACATACATCTATGAGACACATGGATCTAAATGTGAAAGGTACAAGGGAAGCTTTCAGAAGAAAAAAAAATATCTTCATGACTTTGATGTAGGCCAATATTTCTTCAATATGGCAGAAAAAGTGCGAGCATAATGAAAAAATAACTAAAATGGTCTACATTAAAATTAGATATTTCTGTTCATTCATAAAACACTGCCAAGGTAGTGAAAAGACAAGAGAAAATGGGGCAAGATAGTGGCAATATGTACAACTGAACAAGGACTTGTATCAAGGATATATAAAGAGCACTTGCAAATTAATAAGAAAATTTGAGGCAATCCAAGAGAAAAATTGGTACAATTCTTACAAAGACAATTCATAAAAGAGGCTATCCACATGTTCAACAAACATGAAAAGTACTACTAAACAGGGAAATGCAAATTGAAACCATAATGTGGTACTATAACAACTTGCTAAAATGAAAAATGCAGATGTGAAACACTAAAACTCCACTGAGCAAACATGCCTAAATGTAGAGGCCTGGCTGTGGGGAGAAAAAGCATTATATAGAGGATCAAAAAAAGCAAAGGCAGTAACTTGGTTTGCTTTAGTGTTTAGACTCATTGAAGGGTTTTCTGAGACAAAATGAGAACACATCGAACACATGTGTTCCTCCTGTATTTTTTCATTTCCCTCCAAGGATTATGATGAAGTTCAAAGCCCTTTCTATCCTGAAAGATGTTGAAATCTAAACATCAATCTTTTGAAAAATTTCTCTTCATTTGTTAAGGGTCATTTGAGTTATTTTCAACAAAAATACTTCATCCAAGTCTGGATTATAAAATGCTCAATGTAACATAACTGGTTCAATGTAACTTAATTATAGAGTCTTTCAACCTTGGTTTTCCAAAGTAGAAAATGAAGTGATTAGATAAGAAAAAACACGACTTTTAAAAAAAAGGCTCTATTCTGTGGACTCACTAAGGATCTAATCTATCGATTCACTAACTTAAGAAATAATTGCTAGCAACTACTATGGGTACAAGATATTAAGCATTAATTACATGGAATATACAAAAGCACTGACTATACAGCTATTTATTGGGCATTTATTACATGTCAGGCACCATGATAAGTGCTTTAAATGATCCCATTTAATATTTATAATAACTCCAAAAGGGTATTATTATATCTTTAGTTTATATATAAAATATGACAGATGGCAGATTGTATTTTCTAAAAATGGCCACAATATCTCCTTTCCTTATGGTTTTCTTACGTGTGACTTTGATACTTCTCCAAGCAAAGGGTAGAATCTCTCTCTCTTTTAATCTGGCTGGGTTTGTGACTATTGCTGAAGTGACATCATATGACTTTTGAAGGTGGGCCACTGTGGTGGTTTGAACCTGAAAAAAACATATTCTTAAATTTAATCTATACCTGTAGGTGTAAACCCATTGGAAGTAGGACCTTTTGATGAGGTTATTTCAGTTAAGGCAGTGTCCAGGATGGGTCTTAATCCTATTACTGGAGTCATTTATAAGAGAATGGAATAGAGAGAGAGGGAGGAAGAGACCAGGAGATGCTGCCATGTGTCTTGCCATGTGACAGAGGAACCAAGGACTACTGGTAGCTAGCCCTGGAATGCCTCAGTCTTTGGGAAGCAAGACTGCCTTGACAATGCCTTGATTTGAACATTTTCCCAGTCTCAAATCCATGAGTGAATAAATTCCCATTGTTTAAGTGGAACCATTTCATGGTATTTGCTTAAGTAACCTAGGAAACCAAAAAAGTCATAAAAGGTGATTTGATTTCTGTCTGCTTCTCTTCGAGACTCTTGCTTTTGGAAACCAGCTACCATGTTGTAAAGAAACCCAAGCAACCATAGCTAATGTCTCGAAAGTCAGGCAGCATTAACTGCTAGACATGTAAGTGAACATGGTTTTACATGACTCCATCCTCCAGCTGTCAAATTACCTGCAGCCTTTGAGTTTTCACATCTGAGGCTCCAGGTATCATTAAAGAGACAAGCCAGCCCAACATGCATATTCCTTTTCAAACTTTCTCACCCAGCCATAATAAAATGACTGTTGTTTTATGCCATGTGTTTGGGGTGGTTTGATACGCAGCAATACCAAGTTAGTTGCCCAGAATCATACTGCAAGTTCATTTAAGAGGCAGCATTGAGCCCACATCTAACTCCAGAGCCTGTGATTTTAACTACTTGATTTTAGAAGCTCCCTATATTTATAAGTACCATAAAACTGGTATCTGTCAACCTGGGATGTAGCATATGATAATGCTGACCACAAAAAAACAAAACCGGGTGCTCAGGAGAGCAGGAAGGCCTGGTGGACAGTATGGGTTGGCAGGGAAGGGTCCCTGCTAGGGAGATGAATCATGACAGTGAAGCAGGTGGACGCTCATATCCAGTTTATGTCCAAGCTGGTGCTGAAAAATAAGCCTAGGATGGAAGGAGTGAAATTGCCAATATCCTCAAGTCACAACAATGTTCCAGGCAGCCTTCCTTGCTCCCTTGGAAACAGCCTCTGAATTTCCCTTTGGCCAGTACTGGGCCAGGAGCACAGCCAGAAAGGAGAAGCATGTCAATGAGTCTTGGATTGTTCTTTGCAGAGGATAAATGATTGATGAGGCCAGGGACAGATAGAAAGGAAGCAAAGTGACTAACACATAGGAGGGGAAAGAAAATTAAGGTTTTCAAATCCCTGGTATATGCCAGGCACTAAGCAACATGCTTCTATCTCTCTTCGTGTATTCTTAGAAGAATTCTGTGGTAATGGTATTAATGGCCCCCCTTTTTAAGTTGAAAAAACTGAGTCTCAGAGGTTAAGTAGCTGGCTCAAATCTTACAGCTAGTAACCGGTGGAGTCAGGATCCAAACTCAGGTCTGTCTGAATGATGGGACATCTGGTCTCAAAACACACCTGTGTTTCCCATTGCCTTTTCTTGTTCAGGCTGCTCCCCCACCCTACCCTATCTGGAGGCCCTCTCCAAATTTATCCCCTGAGACCCGCTCAAGTCTGTCCTTTTCTAATAAACTATGCCAGATTATTTAAGTCCTCAGTGCTCTTTCTTCCCTATCAATTGACTATAAATCTTC
>PVIY010025163.1:0-37083 GCA_004026745.1 Myrmecophaga tridactyla
TTTAGTCCATTAACATTCGAAGTTATTACTGAAAAGACGTTTGTTGATTCCACCATCTGATCTTTTTTATTTTACTTGTCAAATCTATATATTCTTTTCCCTCTTTCTCTTTGTGTTCTTTAACCCTTAGTGGTACTTTTCAATTCTGTGCCCTCCTCCAGACCGCCCACTCCTGTCTTCTTCTTTCAACCTGCAGAACTCCTTTTAGTATTTCTTGTAGGGCCAGTCTCTTGTTGACAAATTCTTCCAGGACTTCTTTGCCTGTGAATACTTTAATCTCTCCCTCAATTTTGAAGGACAGTTTGACTGGGTATAGAATTCTTGGCTGGAAGTCTTTCTCTTTCAGGATCTTGAATATATCATACCACTGCCTTCTTGCCTCCAGGGTGCTAGTTCAGCAGTCGGAACTCAGTCTTTTTTTATTTCCCTGTATGTAGTAGATTGTTTTTCCCTTGCTGCTTTCAGGATTTTCTACTTCTCTTCAACATTTGACAGACTGATTGGTCATTGCCTTGGGGAAAGTCTATTTGGATTTATTCTGTTTGGAGTTCTTTGGGCTTATTTGACTTATATATTTATATCTTTTATGAGGGTTGGGAAGTTTTCCCCCATTATATCCTCAACTACTCTTCCTAGCCGTTTACTCCTCTCTTCTCCTTCTGGGACACCAATGATTCTTATATTTGTGCACTTTGTTTTGTCTATCATTTTCTTGAGTTCCCATTCAATTTTTTCCATCTTTTTGGCCATTTGCTGTTTGAGTCTTTGAAGTCAGTTATCCTGTTCTCTATATCACTTATTCTTTCTTCTGTCTCTTCAAATCTGGTGTTGTGTGCTCTAGTATGTTTTTCATTTGGTCAACAGAGTCTTTAATCTCTGTTATTTCTGCTATTTTTCTATTTATTCTTTCAAATTCCTCTTTGTTTTCTTCTACTGTCCTCTTGATCTCCTTTATGTCATTTGCTGTTCCACTTATTTTATTAAGTAGAGTTGTATGAACATCTTTGATTAGTTGTTCTAATGTCTGTGTCTCTTCTGGTGTTTTAATTTGGTCATTAGGCAGGGCTATATCTGTCCATGTTGTGATATGCTTAATGATCTTCTGCTGTCTTCGTGGCATGTAAATATCTTGATTAATTTACATTGGGAGTTAATTTCTTTCAGTAGTCTAAGGCCTTGTGTTTGCAGGATGGTTGTATAGCAAGGATCAGGGCATGGGGTGGAGCACTCAGTATGGAGATTTGTTTCAGGGCAGGTATGGGCACAGGTTGGGGATGTTATGCTAATGCTCATGAACTGGGTGCCCAGCAGCCAGGGAGGATGTAGCTGTGCGGGTGCGCCAGTCTGGGGGGTGTAACCCTCGTGTGCACTGGTCTAAGGCATGGGGCCCTTTGTGCATGTGTGTAGAGCTGTGGCAGCAGGTTGGCATTATGCCTTTGTGGATTGGGGGCAGATGTGACCTGGCTGCGCAGGTCAGCATTTCTTCAGAGCTGGGAGGTAAGGCTGAGGGCTGTGTGCATGCACGGTTCTAGGACTGCTGTAGAGTGTGGTTCTCAGAGCTGAATGACGTGATTGGGGCCCATGAGGATGCATGGGCCTGGAAGTGCCGTAAACTGATGCACTGAGTTCAGTGAGGGCGGGGTGAGGCTGCGCGGTACTATGGGGGTAGGGAGTCGGCAGGGTAAGCCTAGGTATGGAGGTTAGTGTCCACAACCTTTATGCGCTGGCAATAGCCTCAAGGGAACAGGGAGGGTGAAGGTAGTGCTCAGGAGGTGTGCAGGAGAGGTGGATTGGGCTGCACTTGGGGTGGGGGTGGGGGTCATGTACGTGCACTGGGGGCTGGTGGGGTGGAGGCATCTGGAGTGTGGGGAATGGGAATGGGTGATGGGGTTCAGGTGCATGGGTTGTGGGGTGAGTCGCCGGTCAAGGGGCTACGCTGGTGAGGGTAGTGCGCCCAAGGAACATGGCCTGGCTTACTTCCTAGTCCCATGTTCCTGACTGTGCAGTCCTGCAGGTTCCACTGCTCCGCACCTCCAAACCAGACCTCAGCTTTATGCCTCTCAGTTCCTCGGCCTCTGCAACCAGGGCTGCCACATGTGGTGCAGAAGGCTCTCCCAGGTCAGCTGCACTCCCATATTGCCACCTCAGTTGCCCTCCTGTCCCTTCTCTAACTTTTCTGTGGAGCAGGGCTAATCTTGAGCTACTCTAGTTGGCCATCTTTCTGGAAGTTTCCGGTTACTATTTTTAAAACAAAATTACAGGTTTGAGTGAGGATACAGAGAAATAGGAACACACACTCATTGTTGGTGGGAATGTAACGTGGTGCAGCCACTGTGGAAGATAGTTGACATGTCCTCAGAAAGTTAGGTCTAGAGTTATCATATGCTCCAAGCAGGCCCACTTTTAAGTATATATGCAAAAGAACTATAAGCGGGAACTTGAGCAGATGTCAGCATTATTTACAATTGCTAAAAGGTGGAAGCAGTCCAACCAATGAATGGATAAATAAAATGTAGTATATACAATCAGTAGAATATTATTCAGCTATAGAAAGGAATGAAGTTCTGTACATGCAACAACATAGATGAACCTTGAAGAGATTGTGTTGAGTGAAATAAGCCAGACACAAAAGGACAAATATTGCCTGATCTCGTTGATATGAATAATGGGATGAAGCAAACTCATAGAGTCAGAATCTAGAGGTTACCAAGGGCTGGGGTGAAGGGTAGGAAATTAATACTTAAATTGTACAGAGTTTCTATTGGTGTTGATTGAAAAGTTAGGTAATGGATGGTCATGATGGTAGCACAACATTGTGAATAGTAGCAATTAATGTCACTGAATTATATGTTGGAATGTGGTTAAAAGGGGAAATTTTAGATTATGTATATTTGTGCTTTACTAGAATAAAAAAATTAAAAAACAACAACATAGGATTGTACAATACAAACAGTGAACCCTATTGTAAACAATGGGCAATAGTTAACAGTACAATTATAAAAGTGATCTTTCATGAGTTGTGGCAAATGTACCACACCACTGTAAGGTATTAATAATAGCCTCACCAGTTAATTCAGTTAAATATTCAAAGAAACAGTAATCTCACACAGACTCTTCTAGACTTTGGTAAAAGAGAAAACATTTCCCCACTCATTTTATGAGCTCAGCATAACCTTGATAACAAACTTATTAAGAATATTCAAGAAAGGAAAATTACAGGCCATTCTCACTCATGGACACAGGTGGAAAATATTCAAAGAAATATTAAATTGAAATCTAGCAATATATATGTCATGGTCAGGTTCATGTGTCAACAGGTGGTGGTACCTGTTTGGTTGGGCAAGTGCTGGCCTGTCTTTTACTATGAGGACATTTCATAAAATTAAATCATGATCATGTTGGCTATATCCACAGCTGATTCCATTTATAATCAGCCAAGGGGACTGTCTTCTTTAATGAGTGATGCTTAATCTAATCACTGGAAGCCTTTTAAGGAGGATTCAGAAGAGAAAGGTTCTCTTCCTCCTTTGGCCAACGAGCCTCTCCTGTGGAGTTCGTCCAGACCCTCCATCGGAGTCATCAGCTTCACAGCCTGCCCTGCGGATTTTGGACTGTACGTTCCCACGGTTACATGAGACATTTTTATAAATTTTATATTTACGAATAGTTCCTGTTGATTCTGTTTTTCTAGAGAACCCTAACTAACACAATAGAGAAAGGACCAAAAATCCACAACCAAAGTGGATTTATTTCTTGAAAAAATAAGTTTAACAGTAGATAAACAAACAAGATAATTCACCAATTAATAAAATAAAATAGACATATATAATTATCTTCTAGGTACAGAAAAAAAAAACCTTTCAGGCTTTTGGGTTCAGAGGAGGTCAAGGTGCAATTTTCTTTGGTGATCCCACATCGGGGTTTATCTGACACCAAATACCTCCCCATACCATCCAAGTTCAACCCCAACAAGATCAAACTCCTGTACCTGGGGTGCACCAGTTGGGAAGTTGGTGCCACATCTGCCCTGGCCTCCAAGAGTGCCCCATGAGTCTCTCTCAATAAAAAAGTTTGGTGATGATGATATCACCAAAGCAACTGGTGATAGGAAAGTCGAAGAATTGCCAAAGCCATTCAAAACAGACAGGACTAGATTGAGGTGATACTTTCTGCCTCTACCTTGATCATCAAAGCCCTCAAGAACCACCCAGAGACAGAAAGAAGCAGAAGCACATTAAGCCCAATGGAAATATCACTTTTGATGAGATTGTCAACATTGCCCAACAGATGCAGCACCTATCTTTAGCCAAAGAACTTTATGGAACTACTGAGGAGATTTTGGGGACTGTCCAGCCTGTGGGCTGTACTCACAAGACAGCATAGATGACATCAACAGTGGTGCAACAGAATGCCCAGCTAATTAAGAACCACAAAATAGTTCAGTAAAGCATCATTTGACCACCAAAAAAAAAGACAGTAAGTTCAACAACCATGCATGATAAATCTAGCAAACCAGGAAGAGAATGGAGCTCCTTAAAGTAAGAAAGAATAGCTACCAAAACAAATAAACCAAAAAAACATAGCAAACATTACATCTAATGCATGATAAAATAAGATTAGGGTTGAGAAAAGAATTTCCACCCTCACCAGATCTGTTTAACACTAGAGGTCCTGGTCTTTGATATAAGTCAAGAAAAAAAAATTAAAGATGTAAGTTTGGAAAGGATTCTCAAATGATATGATTGTGTGTGCAGAAAATAATGTAGTGACAAATTATAAGAATTAATAAATGGGTTTAGCAAAGTTGCTGGATATAAGGTCAATATGTTAAGCAGGGTTTGATCAGAGAAGCAGAACCATAGGAGTAATATAGAATAAAGGACTTATTTTAATCCCTAACTCGAAACAACCCAAATGTCCTTCAAGAATAGAAAGAATAATAAATTGAGGCATAGTCATATAATGGAATGCAATACAGAAATGAAAATGTGAACTACAATTACAGGCAACAAAATGTAAGAATCTCATAAACATAATGTTGAACAAAAGAAGCTAGATACAAAAGTGTGACTCATTCAATTAATCTAAAATTCACAAAACAGGCAAAAGTAAATTATATTATTTAGAGATGTAAGCTGGAGTGGGTGCTTATGGTACCCTGCCCAGATCCCCTTTATCTGGCCAGTGCACCCAGCTTTTGTGAGCATTGACTGCTAATTGCTCAAAGCAGCATTGTCCTCTACAGACTTGCCTGGAAATGCCTCCTCCCAAGGTTATCCTGTAACCATGGCTGACTGATAAGGAGGTATAAAACATCAATCGCCTGCCTCTAGGTAGGATAACTCAACAGAGCCATTCTTGCTGCAGAGTTCCCCTTGAGATAGACTGAGGCTAGACTTCTGCTGAACCCACATTTTGAACTCACTTCTTCTCTCTCCTAAACTGTTTTCAGTACTCCCTTACAGGACACACCTTAGGGCACTGTTTCAGTTTGCTAAAGCTGCTGGAATGTAAAATACCAGAAATGGATTGGCTTTTACAAAGGGGACTTATTAGGTTACAAATTTAAAGCTCTAAGGCCATGAGAATGTCCAAATTAGGGCATCCAGAGAAAGATACCTTGATCTGAAGAAAGGTCAATGGCATCTGGGGTTCCTCTGTCATGGGAAGACACATGGCAACGTCTGCTGGCCCTTTTCTCCAAAATGTCTCTTGGCTTCTGTGTGTCCTTGCTTGTCCCTCCTGGAGCATTACTGTCTCTGAGCTGTCTTCAAAATGTCTCTGCCTTTTGATCTCTCATAAAGGATTCCAGTAAAGATTATTAGGACCCACCTTGAATTGGGTGGGTCACATCTCCATTGAAACAACCTAAACAAAATGTCCCATCCAACAGTAGGCCTGCACCCACAAGGATGGATTAGAAGAACATGGCTTTTCTGGGGTACATGACAGTTTCAAAGTAGCACAGGCACTCCCTCAATAAATCACCTCTACAAGAATTCTTATCTCTGACTGTATTTGTAGGGGACCAATCCTAAGAGAGTTATCATGAAGGAGGGCCTCTACATGGAACTACAAGAGGTGGTCCTATTAAGCAGATTGTAAAGATGGGATTCTGAAGCTGGATAACTTGTCAGCCATAAGGCAATGAAGACCCCAAGGCCAGTGGCAAACAAGATAGAGGTGGAAAGGGATGCTTGTTTATGAAATGTCCCTGGCATGTGAGAGGTTCAGGTAAATAGAATGATAAGGACTGTGGAATTGAGTGGCTGTTGCTTTGACCCAGAGATGTGGTGAAGGAGAAAATGACAGGCCGAGATTAATTAATCACCATCTTAAAGTAAAGTGTAAGCAGGACAGAGGGCTTCCTCAAGAGCATTTTAAGAGAACTTCATCTCCTGCAGCTAGAGGGCAGACTGAACCAAGACCAGGCACAAGTCTTAATTGTAAGAGTGGAAGAATCTCCGGGAAAGATAAATTCTGAGCAAAGGCAAGTCACTTCTGCAAAAGTCAGGGCCAAGATAAAGAAAAAGTGGGATCCTCATCCTGGGTTGAGGATAGCTGGGCAAATGTGAATGAGATCCCTGAGCCCCTAGATTCCCCTGAAACCCCTAGGCCACAGAAGTGGTTCACTCATTCAGAGGCTTCCATATAAGTCTTTGATATATGTAAAATACCATTAGCCTTCACCACACCTCTTAGCCACCAGACAATAACTAGAGTCAAATTTCAACATGACTCCACTGGGGAAGTTCTGGGCCTGCTAAGAGAGGAGAGAGGTTAATATGCCAAACAAATTAATTAACTTGTACTGCAAAACTGAGAGTGGATGCTTGATAGGGCTGCATGGGTAAAGCTGGACAGAGGAACTTTTCTTTGTCAAGACTGGAGCGCTCTCTTGTGACATAGGAATTAACACCTGAATGGGTCCTGGGAGACTGATTTAGTATGCTGCTTGAAAGGTTCTTGAATGCGTAGTAAAAATGGTGGCTCACATTAAATGATATAGAGTCACAACTGCTGCAGCAGATTGTGGACTGAAAATCTTAGAGAAGTGAGCAGGTGGAACGAATTTACTACATAACATCAAAAAACCTCCCAGCTGATTATGCCCATCACGAGGACCTGGAGACTTTGTTTACCAAGTGCATTCTTGAGGGGCACTAGCATTTTTGAGAAGCTCAGGAGTGGTTATTCTCTGATGGCCTGGACTAGCGAAAGCAGATGCTATTATAGACCTGGGCTCCTACTGCAGAGCAGCAGCCAAGTGGCAGCATGTTACTTCCAAAGAAAACTGGGTATAACTACCTAATGGACAGTGCATCAGCCAGAATTTTCCATAGAAAGAGAACCAATAGGATATATATATATAGGTTTTGTATGTATGTACGTAGTACATATTTATGTATGTGTAATAAAATGTGTCTGTGTATAATAAAATTTGTTTCAAATTATAGAGATTTCAGTATCAAGGGATTGAGAAAACCTTCTCAACCAAAAGGGGGAAGAGTGAAATGAGGCAAAGTGTCAATGGCTGAGAGATTCCAAACAGAGTCAAGAGGTTATCCTGGAGGTTATTCTTACGCATTAAGTAGATATCACTTTGTTATTCAAGATGTAATGGAGAGGCTGGAGGGAACTGCCTGAAAATGTAAAGCTGTGTTCCAATAGACATGTTTCCTGATGATGATTGTGTAATGATTGTATAATGATATACATATAACTTTCACAATATGACTGTGTGATTGTGAAAATCTTGTGTCTGATGCTCCTTCTATCTACCTTGTTAACAGATGAGTAGAACATATGGAATAAAAATAAATAATAGGGGGAACAAATGTTAAAATAAATTTAGTTTGAAATACTAGTAATCAATGTATGTATATATATTTTTTCTGTTTTCATTTTATTTTTTTTCTGTTGTCTTTTTATTTCTTTTTCTGAATTGATGCAAATGTTCTAAGAAATGATCATGATGATGAATATGCAATTATGTGATGATATGGTGAATTACTCATTATATAGGTAGAACGGAATGATCATATGTTAAGAATGTTCGTGTTTCTTTCTTGTCATATTTTCTTTTAATTTAAAAATTAATTTAAAATTTTAAAAAAATAGAGAGAGATTTACTTTAAGGAATTATGGGGGCTGGCAGATCCAAAATCTCTAGGTCAGGATCACAGCTGGAAACTCAGCCCAGAGTGGATGTAGCAGCCTTTAGATACAATTTCTTCTTTTCCAGGTGTCATGGTCAGGTTCATGTGCCAACTTGGCCAAGTTGTGGTACCTGTTTGTCTGGTTGGGCAAGTGCTGGCGTGTCTGTTGCAATGAGGACATTTCATAGAATTAGATCATGATCATGTCAGCTGCATCCACAGGTGATTCCATTTGTAATCAGCCAAAGGGGAGTGTCTTCTGCAATGAGTGATGCTTAATCTAATCATGGGAAGCCTCCAAGGAGGATTCAGAAGAGGCAGATTCAATTCCGGCTTCAGCTGGCAAGCCTCTCCTGTGGAGTTAGTCCAGACCCTCCAACGGAGTCGTCGGCTTCACAGCCTGCCCTGCGGATTTTGGACTCTGCCTTCCCACGGTCACATGAGACACTTTTATAAATTTTATATTTGCGAGTGTTTCCTGTTGATTCTGTTTCCTAGAGAACCCTAACTAATACACCAGGTAAACTCAAATTTTTCTCTTAAAGCCTTCAACTGATTACA
Source organism: Myrmecophaga tridactyla (assembly GCA_004026745.1). Taxonomy (NCBI): domain Eukaryota; kingdom Metazoa; phylum Chordata; class Mammalia; order Pilosa; family Myrmecophagidae; genus Myrmecophaga; species Myrmecophaga tridactyla. The sequence continues at coordinate 8,721 of PVIY010025163.1, forward strand.
TGAATCTTATCCTTATTTTCAGTGGTGTTTTGGTTTGCTAAAGCTGATGAAATGCGATATACCAAAAATGCAATGGCTGTTTTTAATTGAAAAATCTTCACACACATACAGTCCATACATGGTATACAATCAATGGCTCATAATATCATCACATAGTTGTGTATTCATCACCATGATCATTTTTAGAATATTTGCATCACTCCAGAAAAAGAAATAAAAAGAAAACAGAAAAAACTCATACATCCCATACCCCTTACCCCTCCCTCTCATTGTTGACTAGTTTTTCAATATACCCAATTTTTTACCCTTTATTCCCCTCCCCCAGTATTTATTTGTTTATTATCCTTATTTTTTATTCATCTGTCCATACCCTGGATAAAAGGAGCATGAGACACAAGGTTTTCACAATCACATGGTCACACTGTAATAGATATATAGTTATACATTCATCTTCAAAAATCAAGGCTACTGGAACACAGATCAACAGTTTCAGGTACTTCCCTCCAGCCACTCCAATACACCATAAGCTAAAAAGGGATATCTATATAATGCTTAAGAATAGCCTCCAGGATAACCTCTCAACTCTGTTTGAAATCTCTCAGCCACTGAGACTTTGTCTCATTTCTCTCTTCCCCCTTTTGGTCAAGAAGATTTTCTCAATCCCTTGATGCTGGGTCCTAGCTCATCCTAGGATTTCTGTCCCAAGTTGCCAGGGAGGTTTACACCCCTGGGAGTTATGTCCCATGTAGAGAGGGGGAGGGTGGTGAGTTCACCTGCCAAGTTGGCTTATAGAGAGAGGCCACATCTAAGCAACAAAAGAGTTCTCTGGTAGTGACTGGTAGGCCTCATTTTTCCTATCCTTTGCAGAAATAAATTTTATAGGGGCAAAACCCAAGATTGGGGGCTCAGCCTATTGGTTTGGTTGTCCCCACTGCTTGTGAGAATATCAGAAATTTTCTAAACGGGGAAGTTGAATTTTCCTCCTTTCTCCCCAGTCTCTCAAAGGGACATTGCAAACATGTCTTTATTCACTGCCCGAATTTCTCTGAGATATATTGGTGCATCACACTAACCCAAACAAACCAACAAAGTCACACGCTCTATTCAAGATTCCATATACTTATGGCTTATGGTGTTCAACTAAACTGACCATATAAGTTACACTAGGAAATGCACCACCCAAAATATAAATTTTGCACCAAATAAACATCTCTCCTTTTGATCTCACACAGAAGTTGAAGTTTTAAAATATGGGTGATATCATCCTTTACCCTGTATTCTGATCTACCTTAGTCCTATCCAGATCAGCTTCACTCATGCTCTACTCGAAGTCAGATCCCTTTTTCAACTTTTTAAACAGTTCCTGTATGGGGTACTGCTGACTTTCATAGCTTCAGAGCTCTAACTCTGAGTCTCAGGTGTCACATAAATGTCCAAAGTTTCTGGGAATGAACAAGTTATAAACAAATAGCTCATTATTTCAGAATTTAGAAATAACAGTTACAACTCTTGAATATATGTGACAGCTATAAGAGCTTACAATCTAGGACCCTTTTCAATACGCCCCAATCTGATAACCCATGCTCTTGACTTGAATTCTCTGAGTTTGTATATTATAGTTAGTCCGTATGAGTGAGGCACAATAATATTTGTCTTTTTGTTTCTGACATTTCATTCAATATACTTTCCTAGCTGCATCACTCACAACTTTATTCCTTATTGCAGCTTTTCAGTAGTTCACAGTTCCCCCTTCCATTCCTCAGTCATTGTATCCTTAGGCTCACTCCATCCATTGCAAATCCCAAACATTGCCGCCATAAATACCAGTGTGCAATTGTCCATTCATGTCCCCACTCTCAGTTCCTTCAGATATATACCTAGCAATGGGATTGCAAGATGATATGGCATACCCACCCCTAGCCTCCTGTGGAACCACCACACTGCCCCCTGGAGGGGCTGCACCTCTCAGCTTCCCTACCAACAGGTACATCTATTTCTCCACATTTTCTCTAGCACTTGTTTCTCTTTTTAAACAATTTTATTCACACATCATACAATCCAACCTAAGTAAATAGACATGCCTTTGCCACCATAATCTATATGAAGACATTTCCTTTTCTTCCACATAGAATCTATACCCCTCCCCCATGCACCCCCGCCACCTGTTGACATTTAGTTTTGGCATAATGCCTGTTATATTCAGTGGAAGCATATTTCAATGTTACTGTTGACTACAGACCCTAGCATGCATTGATTGTACTTTTCCCTGTATACCATCCATTTGCAACCCCTTGCAAGTTGACATTCATTTGTTCTCCTCCATGCAAAATGGTTTTATATTTGTACATTTAATCACCATCATTGTCCACTCTAGGCATTCCTAAATTATACCGTCTCAGTCTTTATCCTCTATCTTTCTTTCTCGTATCATATGTCCCCCCAGCCCTTCTCCCTCAACCATACTCACATTCAGCTTCATTCAAAGTACTTTTATTATTGTGCTCCTATCACGTAGTAGTGTGCTATCCATTTCTGAATTTTTACAATCAGTCCTGTTGCACAATCTGTGTTCCTTCAGCACCAAATGCCCAATCTCTATCCTATTTCTATCTCCTGATAACCTGTGTTAACTTTAATTCTCAAAATTCACGCATTAATATTAGTTCATGTTGCTGAGACCATATGGTATTTTCCTTTTGTTTCTGGATAATTTCACTCAGTATAATATCCTCAAGGTTCATCCACATTGTTACATGCTTCATGATGTTATTCTATCTTATAGCTGCATAGCATTCTATTGTATGTATATACCACAGCTTGTTTATCCACTCATCATCTATTGATGAACATTTGGGCTGTTTCCATCTCTTGGCAATCATAAATAATGCTGCTGTGAACATTGGTGTGCAAATGTCTATTTGTGTCCTTACCCTCAGTAATGGGATTACTGGATCATATGGCAATTTTATCCTTAGCTTCCTGAAGAACCGTCAAACTGCCTTCCAGAGCAATTATACCATTTCACATTCCCACCAACAGTGAATAAGTGTGCCTCTTTCTCCACACTGTCTCCAACACTTGTCATTTTTTGTTTTTTTTTGATAATGGCCACTCTAGAGGGTATGAGATGATATCTCATTGAGGTTTTGATTTGCATTTCCCTAATAGCCAGTGAAGTTGAATATCTTTTCATGTGCCTTTTAGCCACTTGTATTTCCTCTTCTGAAAAGTATCTGTTCATGTCTTTTGCCCATTATTTTAGATACTCTGAAAAGTATCTGTTGTTTGTCTTTTTATTGTTGAGTTGAAGAATCTATTTATATATCCTGGATACTAAATATGTGGAAACCACCTTACCTGATAGATGTTTTCCAAATATTTTCTCCCATTGTATAGGCTGCCTTTTTACTTTTCTGACAAAGTTCATTGATGCACAAAAGTATTTAATTTTGACAAGATCCCATTTATCTATTTCTTTTTTCAATGCTTGTACTTTGAGTATAAGGTCTATGAAACCACATCTTATTAAAAGATTTTTAAAACATTTCCCTATATTTTCTTCTAACAGTTTTATGGTCTTAACTCTAATGTTTATATCTTTGATCAATTTTGAGTTAATTTTTGTATAAGGTGTGAGATATGGATCCTCTTTCATTCGTTTGCATATGGATAGCCAGTTCTCCAAGCACCATTTATTGAAGAGGCTGCTCTGTCCCAGGAAGGTTGGTTTGACCACCTTATCATGCAATGCCTTTTAAAAATGGGGATTTATTAACTTACAATTTATAGTTCTAAGGGCATGAAAATGTCCAAATTAAGGCATCAACAGGATGAAACTTTCTCTGAAGAAAGGCTGCTGGGAATCCGGACTCATCTGGCATGGTCAGGTTCATGGAGACATCCAGTGGTCCTCCTCTCCCGGTTTTATTGCTCCAGCTTCTGGCTTCTCTGTCTGTGGTTTCCTTTCTCAGCTTCTGCATCCTTTTCTGGGTACTTCTCTGAATTTCATCTCTTAGCCTCCATGTATGTTTTACCATCTTAAAAAGGACTCCGGCAAGAGGGATCAAGACCCACCCTGAATGAGGTGAGTCATATCTCAATTGAAATAACCTAATCAAAAGATCCGACCCACAGTAGTTCTACACCCACAGGAATGGATTAAAAGAACATGGCCTTTTGTGGGATATATAATAGCTTCAAATTACCACAAAGGGTAATCTCCTTTACTAAAAGTCAACTGATTATAGATGATATTCACATCTACAAAACACTTTCACAAAACATCTAGACTAGTGTTTGACCAAACAACTGAGCACCATAATCTAGCCAAGTTGGCACATAAAATCAACCATCATAGGTAGCAAGGTCTACATTCTGACTCACAGGGATCTATGGAGATAGATGATAGAATATGGTGTTCCTAGGGTAGGGCTGCCAGATTTAGCAAATGAAGATACAGGGTTCCCAAGTAATTTTGAATTCCACATAAACAAATAATTTTTTTAGCAGGAATGTGTCCCATACATATCTGGCAACCCTTTCCTAGGTGTCAGGCTTGATGGGCAATCAGCAAGAGTAGTGAAAATATATATATATATATATATATATATATATATATAAATGTATGTATATTATATATATAATATATATGTAAATGTATATAGTCAACAGATCTAAGAATGAATGAGCAAAAGGCTAAGATGAACTGTCCCAATGGAAAGCCACAATTCCCTTTTTAATTTCCAGACTTGAGTAAATTCTTAGACCCAGAACCTTTTAACTTGAAGAGATACCAAGTCCCCTAAGAAAGCGCATTCCAACACAAAGACAAGTATATAAGGCAGTGATTCTCACAGCTCTTTCTCCTGAGGACCTAGGGTCATGTACTGGTGACAAAAGGAATACCCAGATTTTTCTAGGGCTGTTGGACACAGGGTCCACACCTGTGGTGGTACAACCACAGTTTGTCCCAGGAAAAGAGATCAACTACAATCCTGAAAGAGCTGCTCAAGGATAGGTGAGAAGAATACATGAAGCAAGTGGATCCAAGCCACATAAGGTGGAGAGCAGTGGTCACTGTATGGCGATACCCAGAACTTCCCTTCAGGATGGCTCACCACCACCTCATCTGCCCCAACTATTGGGAGTGTTGTCTACTGAGGCTGAGTCCTTTCACAGGAATTGCCTGGTTGGAAGCAGCTGCCTCATCCAAGTGTATACCTCTTCTCTGGGAACAGCTCACATACAACATCTGGACGGTGTCCGCCTTGTCTCGGTTCAGTACCACTCCAAATGGTCATCTCAGCTTGAGAACTGGGATTGGCTAAGGTCTCTGCTGCTACCTCATCATAGCTCATCCTCTCCTTCTGCCCAGTACTGCTTCCCTCACTCTTCTGGAGTGTGGTTCCTAGGAACTCTTTCTGGTGAACCACTTACACAAGTCTCCATTGCAAAGCTTGTTTCCCAGAGAACTCAACCGATAACGCACATTTAAAGATATGAAGGTAACTGCCAGGAGAAACAGTTTAAAAAGTTAAAAGTGGCTTTCTCTGGGGAGAGGAATTAGGGGTGAGGCAAGGTGGGGCAGGGGATGGTGTAATATAAGCCCTTTTGTTGCCTTTGCTGTTTTTAAGATGCACATGTCTTCCATAATAAAACGTTTTATTGTCATTTAAAACTTTTAAAAATTTTAATTAATCTGATTCAGTCACTCCCCTGTTTAAAATGTTTCAGTTGCTTCCCCCTGCTCTTAGAAAAATTCTTTAAAATTCTTAACATGGCTTATAAATCCCTTACCATCTGAGCCCAATCTTGGTTTTTGTCTCTTCTTCTCACACTCTCTGTTACCTGCCATTCTGGACCTCCACCTCCATGAATGGACCTCTTTCTCATCATCAAGCTTCAAACAGCTGCTTCCTCTGTCTGGAATACTTTTCGCTTCCTTTTCTCCACCTGACTCATTCCTATTCATCAGAGCTCAGCTGGGATGTCCCCTTCTCAGTGAGACCTCTCCCCTGCCCCAGACCATATTAGGCCCCCTTTTATCACTTGCATAGCACTTATACTTCCTCTTACTTAGCATCCATTGCTCCTGTAATTTTCTATTTAAGGTCCCCATGTCCTTTCTTCCTCCACCATGTCACTGCTGGCTCACTAGTCCCTGGCACACAACCATGGAATAGTAGACAATTTAATAAGCATTGACCAAATCAATGAATTTTACTAAAATAGTTTCTAAAATCTCAGCTCTGTAACCTAAGACCTGTCTTGACCCTCGGTTTGCTTAAGTATAAAAATTGAGATAAAAATAATACCTACATCATAGCAGAAAAGCTTAGACCACCTATAGGTATGCCTAAGAGTTACTTCTGGAGGACCTTTGTTGTTGCACAGATGTGGCCTCACTCTCTCTAAGCCCAATTCTGCAAGTGAAGTCATTGCCCTCCCCACTACGTAGGACATGACATCCAGGGGTGAAAGTCTCCCTAGTGACATAGGAGAGGACTCCCAGGGATGAATCCAGACCTGTCACTGTGGAATCAACAATTACATCTGTTAGGTCGGGAGAACAGGGAAGGTCACCATGACTCAAGCTGTGCAAAATGTGCCGCCCCTTCCAGACGTCACATGACCCCCTTGCTTAAAAACCGCCCTCATCATTTCCTAATATAACTTATGTAGATAGTTTGATTGAATGTCATAAGTACTTGGAATCTCAGGTAGGACATGAGATTTTGTTGGTTTGTCCAGAGTGATGCCCCGATGAATCCCAGAGTGATTTGATCAGTGAGTGGAAAAGTATTTGCAAGCCCCCTTCAGGGAATGGTGAGAACAGGGAGAAATTCAACTTCCCCAAGTTGAATTCTTCAGATTCTCACAAGCAGTGTGGACAACCAAAGCTATAGGCTGAGCCCCCAGTCTTGGGGTTTGTTCATATGAAACTTAACCCCACAAAGGATAGGTCAAGTCTACTTAAAATTTAGGCCTAAGAGTCACCCCCAAGAGAGCCTCTTTTGCTGCTCAGATGTGGCCTCTCTCTCCAGCCAACACGATGAGCAGTCTCACCACCCTCCCCCTCTCTGCGTGGGACATGACTCCCAGGGGTGTGGACCTTCCTGGCAACGTGGGACAGAGATCCTGGAATGAGCTGAGACTCAGCATCAAGGGACTGAGAAAAACCCTAGAATGAGCTGAAAATTAACATCAAGGGATTGAGAGAACCTTCTCGACCAAAGGGGGAAGAGTGAAATGAGACTGTCAATGGCTGAGAGATTCCAAACAGAGTTGAGAGGTTATCCTGGAGGTTATTCTTACACATTAAGTAGATATCACCTTGTTGTTCAAGATGTAGTGGAGAGGCTGGAGGGAACTGCCTGAAAACGTAGAGCTGTGTCCCAGTAGCCATGTTTCTTGATGATGATTGAACAATGATATAGCTTTCACAATGATACTCTGTGAATGTGAAAACCTTGTGTCTGATGCTCCTTTTATCTACTATATCAACAGAAGAGTAGAACATATGGAATAAAAATAAATAATAGGGGGAACAAATGTTAAAATAAATTTAGTTTGAAGTGCTAGTGGTAAATGAAAGCGAGGGGTAAGGGGTATAGTATGTATAATCTTTCTTCTCTCTGTTATCGTTTTATTTCTTTTTCTGCTGTCTTTTTAGTTCTTTTTCTAAATCGATGCAAATGTTCTAAGAAATGATGAATATGCAACTATGTGATGATATTAAGAATTACTGATTGTACATGTAGAATGGAATGAAAACAATGTTTTGTTTGTTGTTAATTTTTTTTAATTAATAATAAATAAATAAAACGCCCTCATCAAGACCCAGGCACGGACGGTCCTCAAGCCCCTGTTTGTGACCTGGTAAACATGGCCTTTAAAGTTTTCAATACTCGTGATGAGTTGGAGAGGGCAGAAAAGGAGTCCCGGGACCACCGAAGGGTGGACCTACAAACCCAATCCCTGATTGCAGCCCTATGGCCCACTTCAACTGACAAAAGGCCGGCTACGACTAACCCGCCACCAGGAAAATGCTTCAAATGTGGCCTTGATGGACACTGGTCCCGCCAGTGCTCCAGTCCTTGACCGCCCAAGGGACCATGCCCTCTCTGTGGAAAAAAGGGACATTGGAAAAGTGACTGCCCCTCGGCGCCTGGCCGTGGAGGGACCATCCTTCCAACCCCTGACCCACCGCTGGCAGTCCTGGGCCTGGCCACTGACGACTGACGACACCCGGCCTCAGCGACCCCGATCACCCTCGTCGAGCCCAGGGTAACAATCAAGGTAGTGGGTAAGTCCTCCTCCCTTTTAGTGGACACAGGGGCTACCTTTTCTGTCCTCCCCTCTTACTCGGGTCAACTCCTTCCTTCCCAGGTCACGGTTATGGGCATAGATGGCCGTCCTTCGTGCCCCTTAACTACCGGACCACTTACATGTTTAATAGAAGGGTACCCCATTACACACTCTTTCTTAGTAATGCCTTCTTGCCCCAACCCACTAATGGGGCGGGATCTTCTCACCAGGTTAGGGGCCTCTCTTCACTGGATACAAAGACCTCAAACAAATTTACTATTACCCTTATGTGTGGCCTCCACCTCCACCCAGGGTTCCACCCTTCCCTCACCTCCCCTACCGCTTCACCTAGTGAAGCCAGAGGTATGGGATACCTCAACTCCCCTAATAGCTTCCCATCATAAACTGGTTCTAATCCAGCTTAAGGACCGCACCGCCCATCGTGGCCTCCCTGCCTCCGAGCACTGGCTGCAGCCGCCACCCTAACTCATGAAGCTCTTAAACTTAGTCTGGGTAGGCCTCTCCAAGTCCTGTTGCCCCACCATTTACAAGACCTCTTATCCCATAAATCTCTCTCTCTGCTTGCTCCTTCCCACCTCCAGGAGTTTCACTTGCTCTTTCTAGAAAACTCGGATGTCACACTCTCTGTCTCGCCTGGCCTCAACACTGCTACTCTTCTCCCTCGCGGTCCCCTGTCAAACCCCTCTCCACAGCCCACTTACCTTTGCACCGAAATCATGGACGAGCTCGCCTTCCCACACCAGGGCCTCTCAGACACACCACTGTCACAGGTAGACCTCACCCTCTTTGTTGACGGCAGCTCAATAATAGACCAACGGGGAAAGCGCAGGGCTTCATATGCTATGGCTTCTTCCACCGAAATATTTGAGGCGGTACGGCTCCCAGAGGGAACCACATCCCAAAAGGCTGAGCTAATTGCTCTCCCCAGAGCCTTACACCTAGCCAAAAATAAATCCGCCAACATTTACACAGACTCCAGATATGCTTTTCTGGTTGCACACTGTCACTCGGCCATCTGGAGGGAGCAAGTGCTCCTCACCACCAAGGGCTCACCTGTAATTAACACTAAACTTATCCAACGCCTGCTTCAGGCCCTTCAATTACCATCACAGGTGGCCATCATCCATTGCAAAGGACACCAAACAGATAAATCCAAAGTCACCGCGGAAATAACTGGGCCGATGCTGTTGCACGAGAACTGACCAGAGAATCCTCACCTTTAAACCCTCCAGCACCAATTCTTTTCTTTACTCTCCCTCCCTCTGACCCGCCTATTCTTCCAGGGAACGTGAAAACCTCCTTGCACAGGGAGGCTCTACTACACTGGAAGGCTGGATCTTCCTTGATAACAAGGTTGATTTCCCAACCAAACAGGCCCCCAGTATTCTTTCTCAGGTACGTTCGTCACTTCATATCGGACCCAGGGCCCTCACATGGTTCCTCCAGCCCTTATTCCACCACCCATCCCTGACACACCTCATAACGTCAGTCTGCTCCTCCTGTCCCACTTGCCAGGTGACAAACCCCCAAGGAGGGTTATGCCCCACTTTCCCAACCCATCAACTAAGGGGCCACCTTCCGGGCCAGGACTGGCAAATCAATTTCATACACATGCCCACCCACAAAAAATTCCAATACCTACTACTATAATTGACACCTTAACAGGCTGGGTAGAGGCTTTCCCTACTACATGGGAGACTGCTGACATGGTGGCTGACATCCTCCTAAAACAAATCATTCCCCGCTTCAGACTATACCTACCTCCATCCAGTCCGATAATGGCCCAGCCTTTATTTCTCAAGTGGTCCAGCAGGCCTCATCTGCCTTGAGAATAGACTGGAAACTACATATCCCATATAGACCCCAATCCTCAGGTAAGGTGGAACGAGCTAACGGTCTTATCAAGATGCAGTTAACCAAATTAGCCATTGAACTACGACAGTCCTGGGTCGGCCTCCTTGCCTGACTACACGCCGCTCCACAGGCACATACTTTCTTGAGTCCTTTTGAGCTCATGTACGGCCGCCCGTTCCTACTCAATCACCGTCTGCCGGTGCAGCCTCCTCCTCTGGGCTCTTACTTACCTTATCTCTCCTTAATCAGGCATTTGCTGCGGGAACACGCAGATCGATTCCTGCCATGACCCGAGGAAACTGATCCCACTGATCCTCCCCATGGTCTCCAGCCCGGAGACGAAATAACCAAAAGAAGGTCTCTGCCATAGAAAACAGGGAACCAGCTCCGTCCTGAGCTGGTTTTCTTCTCCCCTAGCAACGTGGCTCCTCCCGCTACTAGGACCAGGTATCCTAATCTGTCTTTTCTTTCTCCTAGCTCCCTGACTCCTCAACTTCCTTCAAGGACGCATAAAGGAACTGTCATGGGTGTCAATCAACCAAATGCTCCTGCATCATTATCACCGCCTGCCTTCCTCACCAGATTCCTATAGCCAACCTGTCCCCTCTCCTGACTATGACGGTTCCGACCTATAACCCCACGTCACCCCAATGTAGCAGGAAGTAGCCAGAAAGATCTCGGTGCCCTATTATCACAAAAAGGCTGGAATGTTAGGTCAGGGGAACAGGGAAGGTCACCATGACTCGAGCTGTGTAAAATGTGCTGCCCCTTCCGGACTCACCTGACCCCCTTGCTTAAAAACCGCCTGCACCAAGACCCAGGCGCGGACTCACCACTCCCTACCTTGGGTTCTGTGAGCTATGCCCAGGAGCGCAGGAATAAACCCCCTCATTCTAAGGTTTCTTTGTCTGCCTTTTCTCTCTTTCTCCTCCAAAACCTTTCAACATCCTGACCAAAAGGGGGAAAAGAAGTGTAACTAATAAAGTGTCAGTGGCAGAGAGAGTTCATATAGAGTCGAGAGGCTCCTCTGGAGGTTGCTCTTACACAAGCTTCAGGTAGACCTTGCTACCTATCATAACCTGCCAACCCCCAACCAGGACCATTCCAGCCAATCCTAAAGAACACCTAGGGCAATATATAAGATTCCATAAGGGTTCCAAGCACTAGAGTAGCTTTCCAGAAACCTACAGCCTCCAGATGGGTTCCTGGTCCAAATAAAGTCCTGAAACATAGCCCAGCCTCTCCAGAACATCAGATAGTTCCCTCTCCCCATCCCATATTAGTGACAGACCTTTACAATATCAAAAATTTAGAATTGCCATAGCCCAAACAACCCCAAAGAGAGGTATGGAAAGATCAAAGGTGACAGTGGAATTATACATAGAAGATAGGACTTAACAAATGAATATGAATGTTGAATCATTAAGTTGATATTTCTTTTAGTCTTCAGTGTTTTAGAGCAGCTAGAAGTAAAGACCTAAAATTGTGAAATTGTAATCCATGTCAAAGTCTGAAATATGTTCTACAACCAATTGCGGTGCTATGCTTTGAAATTTATAGCTTTTTTTTGTATATATGTTATTGTTTACAAAAAAAAGAAGAAAGAGAGTTAATTGTGATGATAAAAAAGTATTTAAGCCTGCTAGCCTTCCATATTCTGGAGCAGCTAGAAGGAAAAATATGACAAGATCATATGGGAATGACAAACTCTGGGATCTGTCCTATAACTACTTGTTGAAGAGTACTTTGAAAACTATTGCTTTTTTATTTCTATGCTTTGTATATATGTTATACTATACAATAAAAAAGTCATTAAAAAAACTAAGCTAAAAATAAAACAAAAAAAATACCTACATCATAGGGTCGTTGAAGATTAAATGAGTTATGTCAGGATGGCCCTTAGCACAAGTCATCGGCAAAGAGCAAACATTTGCTGAAAAATAAAGAAAGGCTGTCTCCATTTACACTCACACCAGGAGATTTTGAGATTGTCACTCTTCACCCTTTCCACCACTGAGTATTGTGTTTTTAAAAACTTTTTTAAATATTATAGGCAAAAAACAGCCTCTCTCATAATTTTAAGCCACCATGTACTTTCAAGAAAATTCCTATTGTTAATACGATGGCTACCCCTGCTGCTCTATGCCAGGTACCCCATAAGGAAAGCATATATGCAACTCCCCTCTCTGCATGTAATGCTGTCATATTCCCTTCACAGCTCTGTTTCTTGGGGCAGGGAACTGAGAAGGGAGTTTCAATTTGGAGGTCCATTGTGCAAGGCCTGGGCAGCTAGATAACAGGTATTTTCTCAGAGGCATCTGTAGGTTCTATCAGAGTCCTCTGGCTGGGCTTTGTGAGAAGGCTGCAGACCCAGGTCTCAGCCAACCCAGGTGGCTGTGTCTTCTTGAACGTTTCCAAGTGACGTAGAACTGTGCAGGCCCAGAGGCCCCTCCACACTTCCTGTGTGGGCTTCAGAAACTCACCTCCCCTCCCAGACTTGGGTGCCTGCTTCAAAAAATGGTGAGTCTCCCTCTTACAAAGCCCCCCTTTTTCACTCTAGAGTTGGAAACAATGGCCCCAGTGCTCTCATCTCCAGCAGATATTTGGAAAAGGTTTTCTGGTTTCTTTTTCAGAAGTAATAAACTTACTCGCCTCCGCCATCTTCAGTAAAGTAAGGGTCCGGTAAGAGAAGGATGGAGCCGGACACTTTCTGGATAGTTTTAGGACTCTGCCTTTTCTCAGGTGAGTAGAAATGGAATTAAAAGGGGGGGGGGGGTGGAGGGTGTATCTAACCCACTGGGTGCCTCACATCCTCAGCTGTTGCTGCCTAGTGATTCAAAGGAGATGTAAGGAACTGTTTATGCTGTGATAAGGTGGGGATTCAGGCTAGAAGCTATTGAAAGAGATGTGTCCCAAGTGCCTGGGAGACAGTTCTGGGTAGAGTCAAAGAAAAGAAGTTGGGATGGTCATGCCTATTGAATGTCTATTGACAAAGAGGTCTCTGCCTCCAAGAACAAGTCCTTCCGTGAATGAACTTACCCAGTCCTGAGAAACTAACATGAAAGAGATTACCAGAGCCAACTTCCACTCCTTGTTTTGGGGAGACCTGGTCTGGGGCAGGTAGTTGAACCCAAACACTGCCTAAGGTATAGAGCATGTTTACTTCTTTGATACAATAAAATGCCTCATAATTTTAAATCCTTTTCATTTGTACCAAGAGCTTTCAACCAGTTTAGTCCTTTGTAAGGGAAGGCAGAATATAAATTGATAAATAACCAAAAGCATTTACATATCTCAACTGAGATAAGTAATACCCTCCCCCTATACACACACTAAAAGCTGTCATTTCTTGAGTGGCAAAAGAATTCTTTACCTGCGTTAGCTAATTTAATCCTTACCTCCACCCTGGAATATAGGCATTATATCCCCTATTTTACAGATGAACAAACATATGTAAAGAAGTTAAATAGCTTGCATAAAACCTATAGCTATTACGTGCTGAAGCTGATCTGGGAAATCAGGCCTGTCCGTCTCCAAGGCCTGTTCTCTTAATGGCGGCACCACAAGAGGCAAAATGGCCCAGAGGCCTAGATAACACGCTCTCACAGCTGGGGCTGCCACCTCGGAGCCACTTCCTGCTTCTTCTTCAGAGGTCCGCTTAGATCAGGGTTTCTCGAACTTCACTGTGCATACAAATCATCTGGAGAGCTTGTTAAAATACAGCTCTGCTTCAGTAGGTCTGGAAAGGGGACTGGGATTCTGCATTCACAAGAAGCTCCCCATTGATGCTCTGCCACTGGGCTCAGGAGCACACTCTGGGTGGCAAGGGGCAGGGTGTGACTCCCTCAGGGAGTGGTCAGGCGTTTTCTTAGAGGCCTATAGTGTAAACTACACTTTTCCTTAAAATGAGGGAATATCAAAGACCTGAGCGTGCCTAGAAGTTAGACATCATGAAAGTGTGCCCAATCTGCTCTGACGAGGAAGTCTCCCCCTGGTATAGAGGCTGTTGGTCAAAGAGAAGTCCAGGATACAAAACCTTTTAGGCATTGAAGGAAATAAGTCATTTTAACAAATTCGAGTTATTGCTGGGTGAGGGGATTCTGGAGATTCAGGATCTTCTAACCACAGGCTGTAGCTCATGAAAAATCTGGGTTTCAAATATTTCTGTCTCTGTCTCAAGCCAAAAACAAATGGATAGAATACTCGCCTGCCATGCAGAAGACCCGGGTTCAATCCCTAGCGCATGCACTCCTCCCTTCCCCCGCCAAAAAAAGGAAAAATTGAACCATCAGTGAAGCTAGAGACAGAACAAGAAACCAACATTTGTACCCAACCAAGAACTTGTTTTTCTTTCACAGAGATCAAGTTTCAGAAGAGGTTTGGTAGCAAAATTATTTCTCCAGTTGCCAAAAAAATGGACCCAACTTTTCTTAAAGTCAAACATTGTATTCATGTTTAATGATTGATGTCCTTTTGCTGTGTTTCTGAATTGACCAGGAACCCCTGGTCAACACCCAGCAGTGAGTGTCATTTATCTGTGGTAGTGGGAATGACTGGGGAAAAGATTTTGGATATTCATAAATAGACAGGAACACAGCGCATTTTCTGTTTGGAATTGCAGGCACTCACAACATTTACTAACTCTTTTTCTTTTCATTTCTTTTCTAGTCGGTGCTTGGGGAGAAGGTGAGATACTCTCTCCTTACTTTTCATGAAATCAGTCCAACATTCTTTGTATTTATGAGTGGAGCTTTCTCTATCTCTTCCACATAACCTCCAGGAGGCCAATGAAAGGGCTTTGCTGCCATTGTCTTCCTCCCAAGTCAAGAGATAGTTCTAATCAGGAAAAGGGAAGCACCAGTGATTGGAGAAAATAGTGAGTCTTCACTATTCAAAAGAAAATAATTGAGACTCTTAGTCATAAGTGTCAACTTTGCACTTCATATTTGATGTGAGATTCTGGAGAAGGTGCATGGCCAGATTGCGTGCCTAGGGATGCACTGGGCAAGCATGAGGTACAGGGATGCTGCTCAATACCTCTGGGCAGCATATGGGTGCATGATCAGAGCCACATCTCTGAATACTCTGAGTGTGTGTGTGTGTGTGTGTGTGTGTGTGTGTGTGAGTATGCACATGCATGAGGGTGCCCAGCCTCAGTTTACCTTCTCCATCACAGCAGTAGAGGCAAGTGTGCCCCAATATTGGAAGCCTCTCTATTCAATCAGCTCTTCCAAACCCATTGAACCAATTCCTGTTTAAAGGCAACTGTTGTGCCTATCTAAACTCTATGGCACTGGCTAATTTGTAGTGTCTGTAGGCATCATTTTTGTAATTGGCCATCAGTTGTTTAATGTAGAGTTTAGGAAGCCAAAACAGCTTTTATAAGCAGTAATGGGGAATTTGAAAAGCCATTGTTTTCTAAAGGATAGGGAAAAAGTCCTAACCCATGGGAACAGGGTGTTAGTAGCCAATGGAAGTGTTGCTAATGGTTTCTTTTCATTTCGTTTTCAGATAATGAAGAAAATGGTAAGAGGATTTTCACTCTATCCGTACTTTTTTCAAATTAGGAACAAAAAAGGTCATAGAGCATAATAATGGAGTTAAATGCCAAAAACCAGAGCTATTAGAGGGAAGTCACAGTTATCTTTCAATAAGATGTGCATGAGATGTTCCTGCATCTGTGAAGAGCTGTCATGTCTGGTTATAGCCAACATGCTCAAGTGATGTGTGATGTGTATCACTGAGCATAAGAGCAGGAATTTTGTGTAAACCATGAGTCCCTTGAAGGCAGAGACAACATCTTATTTTCCTGGCCCAGTGCCTGGCACATGGTAGAAGCCCAACAAATATGTTTTGAACGAATAAATGAACAAAACATATGAATGCATTGCTAACTCCCTCCCTTCAAGAAAGTGATGGTCCTGTATGAGAAACAAGTAATTGATAATATGGTATGATATATGCTATGATGTGTGTAGAAACAGAGTAAAAGGAAGTACAAAGAGAGGTATGGTCAGCTCCACAGAGGGCAGTTGGGAAGGCTCCCCAAAGGAGGTAATTCTTGGCCTAAGTTCTAAAGGACAGATCAATATTTTAGGAAAGAAGAGTATTTCAGGCAGAAGAGATAAGGCTGTATAGATGAGGTTAAGAGTCTAACTCCGAAGCTAAGCTGCTGTGTTTTAATCTTGGCTCAACTCCTTATTTGCTGGACGTCTTTGAACAATTTGCTTAATTTTGTTGTCCCATAGCATCAACATCTGTAAAATGGAATTAATAATGGTACCTAGGTTATAGGTAGTTGTAAGGATTGCCTGTAATCTGTTTAAGGCACTTAGAGCATTATCTGATATAGAAAAGGCAGTAAGTGAATTTTAGCTATTACGATATAGAAAGCATGAGGCTATGGATAATAAACATTAACATTTCTTGAGCATGTGTGTTCTAAGTATTGCCCTAAATATTTTATCCAGATTTCCTTATTTAATTTTTTTAATCTCCCTACTTTACAGTTAGCAAAACCGAGGCTTAGAAAAATAATAAATATGCCAAACAGAGATAAATATAAATGCAGACTTATCTGATACTGAAGCTTATTCTCTTAAGCATTAAGAAACGCTCTCCGACTGTGTATGAAGTCTTTGTGAGCACACACATTTCCAAGTACAAACAGATAAAGCATGAGTACATCTAATGCTATTACTGAATTTGTGCCAAAAAAGTAAAGCTTTGAGCAACTCTCTTTACATTTCGTTTTTAAACAAATATATCAGAGCATAATATCTATTTACTTTTAAATTATTGTATTTGTGATTCCTAGTTCATGTAACATTCCCAAGAAACATCAACTTATTTATAGGTCAAAATAGTAACAGTTATCTGTTGTCATTATACTCAACTCCCAATCATTAGTAAGCAAATAAGCCGCCTGGAGAAAGATTTGTTTACATTCTGGGCAGTTTCAGTGGGAAGGCTTCCTTAGCAACTGGACAGAGCTCAGTTCTCTTCTCAGTTGTAGCAGGAACTCCAGCAGGAAAGAAAGAAAGGAACTAACATTTTTCTTGAGCATCTGCTATGTGCCCATTTAATCGTCACCTTGTGAGGCAGGTGTTTTAGCTCCATGTCCCTAAAGAAGAAACTGAGGCTCAGAGAGGTTATATGTTGGTTATACAGACTGGGGCAGAGATGGGATTCAAATTTAGGGCTTCCAACTCTGAGTCCAATGTTCTTTTCCCAGTAGTAGGCCGCAGCAAAACACCCCCGGGGCCGTCTCTGAGTGCCACCGCCTCTCCTCTCTTTCAGCTGTCATGTCCGGGCTAGTTTAGTCTCATGCTGCCCACTGTCCCAGCCATAAATCTTCCAGGAAACAAGGTTGTGCTCCCAGAGCCCATGTCCCAGGACAAAACTGCCTGCTATGGGGAATGTGGCTGGATTCCCAAATAATACTGGTGGATTTTTTTGTGGATTTCTGTTGTCCATGCCAATGGTCGCTTCCTCTAACAAGAAATAATTGAGAATTAATTATACTTAGAGATCATTTTAAATAAAACTACTTTTGATTAGAGGAAACACACATCCTCTTACAGTATGTACAGTGTTCAAATGATTTAAGGGCAATAACAGAGCAAAGTGTATGAAATAAGAAGAAAGATGTTTGATCTCTACGAGGGACTGTGTTAGTTATGAAGAAGGATTTCTGAATATTGAAAAATAGGCAAACCTTAGAATTGGTGATTCACAGGTTGGAGGTTTTTATCTCTAAGAAGAGTGTTTCAAAATTATCTGGAATACGGTTCTGGGGAATGCATGAGGATAAACTTGAAGACCTCTAGAATTCTTTTTCAGCTTTAGGATTTTAGGACTTTCTGAACTTTGATGGGTCTGGCTGTAGGAGCACATGCTGTGTATTTTGAGTTGATGTGTCTGGGTTGTATGTGTGAGATACCCATGGGCTGATCACACCCTCGCCTCCAAGACTTGGGGCTCACCAAAGGGTGGGGCCCTTTGTGGGAATTCTTGGGTCAGTGTCTAGACCCACTTGGAAAATGTTACCTACAATTTAAACTTACACCAAAGTTGTTTTCATATCACCCGTTTCTTTTTTCCTTTTAAGGTGAACATACACTGAAAAGTAAGTTTTTCAGTTTTTTATTTATTTATGCCCTGTCTGAAGATTCAGGTCGGTGGGAAGCAGAGAAGGACCTGATTGAGAGAGATTAACCCCCTGTATGAGTTTGCAAGTTGCCAGAATGTGGTATACCAGAAATGGAATGGCTTTTATAAAGGGAATTTAATAAATTACAAGTTTACGTTTTAAGCCTATGAAAACATCCAAACTAAGGCATCCAGGGAAAGATACCTTAATTCAAGAAAGGCCAATGCATCTGGAACCCCTCTGTCATCTGGGAGGACACAGTGGGCCCTTGGTGGGCCCCTGCTCCTGGGCACCGTTGCTTTCAGCCTCTGTTCCTGTGGGGGTTCCTCACTTTGCTTCTCCAGGGCTGGCTTCCCTTGGTGCTCTCCAGGTTCTGGCTTGCTTTACATCTCATGGCGACATCAGCTGAGCTCCTTGCATCTCCAAACATCTGTGTCTCTGTTCTCCAAGTGTCGACATTTGTATCAGCTCTGCTCTGAAGTTTCTTTCTGCTCTGCCACTTCTCTCTCCAAAATGGTTCTTCTTTTAAAGGAGTCCACAAAACTAAACAAGACTCACCTGGAATGGGTGGCATCATCTCCATGGAGATAATCTCATCAAAAGTTCTGCCCTACAATATTGAATTAGGCTTAAAAGAAACGGCTGCCTCCACAAGATTGAGTCCAGATTAAAACATGGCTTTTCTGGGATACATAATAGTTTCAAACCAGCACATCCCCCAAAACTGAGGTCCTCCCCATACTACATTCCCAGCCCCTTTTATAGGTTTTTCTTTACTCCATCCTCCCCTCACCAAGCCCCCTTTCTGTGCCTAAGCTCTGCAGCCCCCCTTTTGAAAGTTTCCCCAGTTCCCCTTCTCCCACGGATTCCCTCTGTTACATCCTCTAGCTGAAAGGGTTCCTTTCCGACAAGGATGCCAGATGACTTTCTGCATTTGGCTGGTTCTTTTGTCACCAGTTTTTCTCTTCCGAAATCTTCCCGGTTCTTCCCTTCAATTTCCCTTCTCCTCACTCCTGTTCCCCAGAATTTAAAGTCACCATCTCCGGAACTACAGTGATGCTGACCTGCCCTGAGGACCATGAATTGGAGGAGATACAATGGGAGAAAAATGGTGTCCAATTACCCAACAAGAGCAAGGACATAAGGCTGGAGAATTTTTCAGAAATGGAGGACAGTGGTTATTTTGCCTGCTATGTAAGCAACTCAAAGGAAAAGAAGCATCATCTCTACCTAAAAGCAAGAGGTAATATGGGTCTCCAGAGCAGACACTACCAGGCTCTTTAGGTAGGACCATCTCAAAAGGGCGTTCCTGTTGCTCCGTCCTCTGGCATCTTTGTGCTTCCTCCCATACTCAATCCTGGGGCTCCCTGACACCATGTGGCATCAGTGTTTTCTGAAATTTAGATTAAACGCTACTGAGGCTGTCGGGGTATCCTAAGTGGGTGCTAGATCTCAGGCAGCAACTGCCAGAGACAGAATTAGGTCATCTGCATTGTATCATGCCCAGAATTAATGCACGCGGATATGATGCTCTCTCTAGGGAAAAATTCTTCAGAAGAACTTGCTAAAGGAGATTCAAAACCACTATAATAAAGCGCCATAAGCTAAGTCACAATAGTAAAAAACAAAGCTGGCATTTACTTAGTGCTCATTAAGTTTCAGGCGCTTGCCATTATTTTCTATAATCCTCTCCACAACCATACAAGTACTGTTTTCTAAAAAAAATGTTTTTATTGAGATGTCTTCACACACATGCAGGCCATCCAAAGTATACAATCAGTGGCTCACAGCATCATCACACAGTTGTGTATTCATCACCATGATGGAAAGTACTATCTCATTGCCATCTTTTAGACAAGGAAACAGAGGCTTTGTGAGTTGCAAACACACATCACAGCCAGTAAGTCATGGTGCTGAGACTTGAGCCTAGGATTGTCTGACTCCAGAGCCTCCATCCTAACCACCCCCTTTGGCTAATTGTTGCCATTATTATGAGCCCATGAAAAGGACGGGCTCCGGGCCCAACAGGCAGGTGAGCAGTGAGGGGAGACGCGCCTTCATCTGCTCCTGCCTCACCCCTGGTCCTGCGTGACTCTCCCTCCTTCCCCCACCCGCGTCGCAGTGTGTGAGAACTGCGTGGAGGTTGACCTCATGGTGGTGATCACCGTCGTCATCGGTGATGTCTGCGTCACTCTGGGTTTGCTGCTGGTGGTTTATTACTGGAGCAAGAACAGGAAGGCCAAGGCCAAGCCCGTGAAGCGAGGAGTGGGCGCTGGTGGCAGGCCCAGAGGTGAGAACGTGCGTGTGGGTGGCAGGAGATTCCTGACAACAGCTCTAGCCTGCGCCCAATGGGCTCCAAGTCCTCAGCCGGGTCCCAACGGCGAATATAACATGCCCCATGGTGCTCAGATCTCAATAGGGGTTGCTGTGCCTCGGTGGCTCCTTCCCATCCTGGAGAAGTAGTAGAAATTTTTACCCCCCAGCTTCCTCACGTGCCATCCCCACGCTGGGGGAAGAGAGATCTTGGGATATTACTTCCTGCCTTCTTCTTTCCCTTCTCTGCTTCCCCACTAGCACAGCAACAATGAGAGGGCTTTGAGCTGAGGGGAGTCACAAAAGGATGAGAGAAGAGGGTGGAAGTCAGTAGAGAAGGTATGAAAGAAAGAAGAGAGTGGACAGCTGAGAGGGAAAAGGGGACAAGTAAAGGAGAGAACAAAGAGACTTTCCATCCTTGAGCATGGGTCTTACTGCGATAGCTGATGTTGCAAGACTGGCAGTGCCTTAAGGAAACAAATCCCTTTCACCTCCTCCTCTGCAGGACAAAACAAGGAGAGGCCACCACCTGTTCCCAACCCAGACTATGAGGTAACAGTGGGCTGGGGAAGGGGGGAATCCTTCCAGGGAAGAAGGGAAATAGGTGGGACCTTCCATCTTGCCTGCCAGCAGTTTCAAAGCCCCTCGCTCAGGGTTCCCAGAAGAGCCCGCCATGTACCCACCCCTGCCACCTTCCAGGAAGAACAGGCAGCATGGCTCCCGCAGCCACAGAGGGCGGGGGGAGAAAGATGCTCTTCCCTTCCTCTGGCTTATTCACTGCCTGGGATACAGTTTTGAATGCAAATTCTCAAAGAACAGACGCAGGGCTGATATTCTACCAGCAGTCACCAGTACATTTACACCAGTGATTTTAGTATTAAAACACTTTGTTGGGGCAGGCCACAGTGGCTCAGTGGCAGAGTTCTCGCCTGCCACTCCAGAGACCTGGGTTCGATTCCTGGTGCCTGCCCACACAAAACAAAACAAAACACTTTGTTGGTATAGCCCTAAGCTTTCCCCTCTGCCACCCAGCCCCAACACAAACACACACACATTGCCAGCCATCACTGCCCCTCCCCCAGTTCCCATTGGGACACCACTTGACTTGGCAACGAGAGAGTTAACACCTGGCAGAACAGAGGCCCACCAAAGCTGTGCATGTGTGCATTACCAGTTGTTAAATAATTTGTATATCACTCCTGGATAAACTCAACAAATATTTACTGAGCACCAGCCAAGCATGTGGTATGCACGGTAGCATGAGTGATTTTACATAACCGTGATAAAAGCCTTGCGAGGTGGGTCTTTAGATTCCCACTTTTTAGCTGGGAAAGCTGAGGCTCCCAGAAGGACTGGCTCAAACCTTCCACCAGTCAGCACGGAGTCAAGATCCGAGGCTGCCTTTCCATTGCACCAAAGTTACATTTGCAGAGCCCGTTCTTTCTTAGGAACCACTCTCTCCCACCTTACTGACCATGCCCTCTCTTCTACCCCCAGCCCATCCGGAAAGGCCAGCAGGACTTATATTCCGGCCTGAAGCGAGGCATCTGAAGCTCCCAAGGCCCCCTTAATCCCCCTGCCCAGCTTTGGCTCCTCTCCAGCACCTAGCTACTCGCTGTTCTCTGGACAAGTCTTGAATCCCACAAGAAAATCATTCTGCCTTTTGGTCAACTCCTCCTATAGCCTTTTCCCAGCCCCTGCCTTCCTGCCTGGTGCCCAACTAGGATGTTGCTGCTTCATTATCCTTTGAAACACCATCTCTAGTCCTCCTTGCACTTGGCCTGCCCTCCTGCCAGGATGCTTATTTCTTTTATTCCCTTCCCCCATTCCCTACTCATGTCTGTGCCTTCCCCCTTCTGGCCCCTTCTTTTCCTGCATATGCATTCTCCCCCATCCCTAACTATTCCACTTACCTATGTCTTTTTCTAGCTCTCTCTTTTGCGACCCTCTCTGAAGTTGGACTGGATGACTATTGGCAGATATCCTGCCTGTTCACAAATCCTTGGCCCAGAGACAGCCCTGCGCTCCCTGCCCTCCACTTTAGGCCACTGGATGGTCGTTTGCTTCTCCATGTACACTCTAGCTTCTTGTCAGCTAACAGAGAGAAGAAATAAAGTATATTTGGTTGAAAGAGTTGCTGTTCCTTGTTGCCGGGAGATCCTCAGAGGCTGCCTTGTTTCCTAGGACCACACAGGTCTTCCATGCCGCCCCATCCCAAATGCAAGAACTGCCTGTTTTCACCGCTGGTGCAGCATTTTCTGAAGCTCTCCTTTGGAGAGGATGGAGAGAATAAGTGTTGATTAACTTTCCATGGGGGAAATCATCAAGGGTGGCAGGGAGTGATAGATGGGTCAGCTCAGAAAATGGGTGAGACACTGACACAGCCTTCAGAGGCACGAAGGGGTGGGAGAAGAGAAGGGTGGTGGTGTAGTGGTGGCTGGGGATGGGGGTGGGGCACAGGATCCCACAAGTGCCACAAAGCGCCACTAAGCCAGGGCTGGGGGGAAGTGGAGGAGGGAGGTGCTCTCAAGCAGGCCCCACTCCCTGCACCCTGAGAGGCAGCTGTCTGAAGCCAGAGCTTGGCTGCGGTTCAGCGGTGCCGGATGTGGGCCATGCTTCGAGGGAGGGTGACGTGTGTGGCAGCAGGACTGCGGCCGGGAGGCTGCTGTGGGACAGCGTCTTTCTCAGACTCCCACAGCACACACACTCAGCCGGCAGAGAGGGGAGGCCAGAGCTTTGAGGATCTGTTTAAGTCCAGTTGGGCTTGAGCCGGAGGGCTCTCCTTTCTCCCTCTCTACACTCAGAAACCTCCCCGCTGACCACAGAGCAATTTATGTGTGACCGTGACTTAAAAGGCCACTCATGACTCACAGCCCTCCACATGCTGCACACGCTCGGCTCTGGGCTTGCGGCTACAGCTGCTGTTTGTTGGTCCCTGTTGAAGTGTCGCTGCTTTCCCTCCAACACTCAAGGCTTAGGGTCAAAAACAGTCTCCACAAGGTTGCCCATCACTGGCTACTTATCCTCAGGCCGTCCTGGGAGCTCAAGGGGAGGTTGGGGCTCAGGGTGATAAAAACAGTATCAGCTCACATTTGCTGAGCACTTACTGTAAAGTACTTAGCACATTACATAACTTATCTCACTTAATTCTTATGATGACTGACAAGGTAGATGTCATTGTTCTTATTTTACAGATCAGGATACTAAGGCTCAAAAGGGGTTCGGCCATTAGCCCGAGTCCCACAGTTAGTGTGGGACAGAGCAGCCAGGGCTGTTCAACTCCAATGCTCGGTTTTGACTGTGATCGTAATGAGCGCTCCCCTTTTTCCTGTCTTAAAAGCTCTATTGAGTTGTTGAGGTGTTCCTTCTCATCACTCACGTGGCCAGCAGCACTGTGCAAGGTGCTCAGGGGATACAAATGAACGATTCCTGTCTTCAAGGAGCTTGCGATTATTTAAGAATGCCCAAGCATGCAAAAAGTTCAACAGCGATACAAGGACAAGTGATAGGATTAAGCATCCAAGAATGTTGTAAACAGTGTTGCAGGCATTCAGAGGAGGAATTGAGAAATCTGAGACAGTCAGGGAAAGCTTTGTGGATGAGGAATAATTTGATCTGGGTCTGGAAAGGAAGGAAGGATTGAATTTGGAGACAAAGTAGAAGGCACCCCAGATTGGGGCAGGGGCTTGAGCAAAAGCTAAAGGCAAGCATGTTCTTCCCTGGGGAAATAAAAGAATCTGAGAAAGGAGAAAGAACTGAGCCTTTGTTGGGCACTTACTAAGTGTAGGTTCTTTCCTAAGTATTAAACATGCATTACCTCACTCAATCCTCAATATAGCACTACAAGGTAGGCATTTTGCAAAAGAGAAAACTGATGCTGCAATATTAAGTAACTTCCTTAAGGTTGAACAGCACGGAAGTGATGGTGCTGGAATTAAAACCCAGGTCCTCCTGCACACCTTACTCCACAAGGGTCTGGTTCTGCTTTGCTAAGATAGGGTGAGTATGGCAGGTCCTCAACCTGCATCCTAGGACTTCATGGTTCCTGGCCTCACCTGGCTACTTCAAAGCAGAGAGATGACAATCTTTTTGCCTTGTCCCTGCTCACCTCCTTCTGCCTTTCCCCTGAGCAGCTGTGCACATCTTCCCCACTCTTCTCCAGTGCCAGCCCAGCCCTTACCTGCTTACCCTGAGAAGCTGACATCAACTCCACCCAGGAAGCCTGCAGCCAGTCTCCTACCTATCCTGTTACCTGCTTCCTCACCTTCCCTCCCAGTATCAATGATGAAATATTTCTCACCGGCCTATACTCTTGACCCCCTGCTCTGCACCACGATCTGATGGCATTAACTCTCTCTCTTTCCACAGTATTATCTAGCTATCCCTCTGTAATAGTTAGGGACATGTGTCAACTTGGCCAAGTTGTGGTACCAGTTTATCTGATTGGGCAAGTGCTGGCCTGTCTGTTGCAATGAGGACATTTCATAGGATTAGATCATGATCACGTCAGCTGCATCCACAGCTGAACCCATTTGTAATCAGCCAAAGGGGAATGTCTTCTATAATGAGTGATGCTTAATCTAATCACAGGAAGCCTTTTAAGGAGGACTCAGAGGAGACAGGTTCCATTCCTGCTTTGGCTGGTGAGCCTCTCCTGTGTGTAAAAATCATCTCTCCTGTGGAGTTCATCCAGACCATCCATCGGAGTCGTTGGCTTCACAGCCTGCCCTTGGATTTTGGACTCTGCGTTCCTGCGGTCACGTGAGACACTTTTATAAATGTTATATTTGCAAGTGTTCCCTGTACATTCTGTTTCTCTAGAGAACCTTAACTAATACACCCTCTTAACTGGCTCTTTGCCCTCCACTAAATCTTCACAGATCTCCTGTGCTATGTAAAGTTCTCCCTTGACCCTGCATACCCCTTACAGCCCCTTGCCTCTTGCTCCCTTTACTTTCTCTTCCCTACTCAGCC
The DNA here is from genome assembly GCA_004026745.1 of Myrmecophaga tridactyla. Lineage (NCBI taxonomy): Eukaryota > Metazoa > Chordata > Mammalia > Pilosa > Myrmecophagidae > Myrmecophaga > Myrmecophaga tridactyla. The sequence goes on from PVIY010025163.1 coordinate 34,342, forward strand.
AAGTTTCCCAAAAGAGAGGTCTACACTAGTTAGCTAGCTTGCATTCCTCACTTATCTCCCACCCTCAGCCCTCTGCACTCTGGCTTCCTCCCCCATCACAAAGTCATTCTCTTTTTTACCAATTCCAAGACGCACACCATGGCCCTTTAAAGAGCAGACCTCTCAGGGGGATGTGAAAGGCTGGCTGCTCACTCCCTTGGCTTCCATGATACAGCTCTCTCCTTTCAACCTCCCTGGCAAATCCTCTCAGGCTCATTGGCTCCTCTTCCACCTGTCCCTTAAGCAGTGATGTCCTTGAGGTTCTTTTTGCAACCCACTGCTCTTCACACTTCCATTTTTTTCTTAGATTTCCCTATCTCAGTCCAAGACCTGACCAAACATCCCCTTGAGCTTTAGCCGTCGTCAGAGTGTATCCATTAGGAAGGCCACAACCAGACTCCTTAGACCTCCCAAGATGGTCAAAGAAGAAATTCATCTTTCCATCACCACTACCACCATCCCACTTCCTCAAACTATCCCTATGTATAGGGCACCACCATCTGCCTTGGCCTGGAGGCCACCTGCTCCCTCATCTTCCACACTCAGGTGATCACTGTGGCAGATTAAATCATGTCCCCATGAAGACATGTTCAAACCCTACCCCTCAGTCCAATGAGTGTGAACTCATTTGTAAATAGCACCTTCTGGGATCTTTTTTGGATGAGGCCACATTGAAGCAGGGTGGGCCTTAACCCAGTATGGCTGAGGTCCTTGTAAGCAGAGGAAATTCTGATCCAGTCAGTCAGTAGCAACAAGAGAAGGAGACAGAAAGAAACAGATCACCATATGACAGAGGCAGAGATTGAGCCACCACCAGAACACAGCAGACTCTGGGGGAAAACTTGACCTGCTGATATTTTTTTTTAATGCAATTTTATTGAGATATTTTCAAATACCATACAATCACCCTGTTCTAGTTTGCTAGCTGCCTGAATGCAATATACCAGAAATGGAATGGTTTTTAAAAAGGAGAATTTAATAAGTTGCTTGTTTACAGTTCTAAGGCTGTGATAATGTTCCAGTTACAACAAGTCTATAGAAATGTCCAATCAAATGTATCCAGGAAAAGATACCTTGGTTCAAGAAGGCCAATGAAGTTCAGGGTCTCTCATCTGGAAAGGCACATGGTGAACATGGTCAGGGTTCCTTTCTCCTCTGGAAGGGTACATGACAGACATGGCATCATCTGTTAGCTTCTTCTCCTGGCTTTCTGTTTCATGAATGTCTCCCCGGGAGACATTTTCCTTCTTCATCTCCAAAGGTTGCTGGTTGGTGGACTCTGCTTCTCGTGGCTATGTCATTCTCTGCTCTCTCTGAATCTCCTTCATTCTCCAAAATGTTTCCTCTTTTACAGGACTCCAGAAATTTATCAAGACCCACCCAAATGGGTGGAGACATGTTGCCACCTAATCCGCTTAACAACCACTCTTGATTAAATCACATCTCCAGGGAGATGATCTTATTACAGTTTCAAACATACAGTATTGAATAGGGACTATTCTGCCTTTACGAAATGGGATTTAGATTAAAACATGGCTTTTCTAGGGGACATACATCCTTTCAAACCAGCACACACACCCTAAGTGTACAATCAATCACATTATCATCAAATAGATGTCCATTCATCATCACAAAAAAAATCGATTTTTGAATGTTTTTATTACTTCTTAAATAATAAAAATAAAAATAAAACAGAACACTCAAAACATCCATATCCCCAAACCTCCTATTGTTTATTTTCTGCCTTTATTTTCTTACTCATCTGTCCATACAATGGATAAAGGGAGTGTAAGTCTCAAGATTTTTACACACAGCCACATTATAAAAACTATATAGGTATACATTCATTTTCAAGAATCAAGGCTACTGGAATATAGTTCAGTGGGTACAGGCATTTCCTTCTAGCTACTCCAATACACCAAAAACTGAGAAGACAGCACTATATAATGCATAAGAATAGCCTACAGAATGACCTCTTGACTCTATTTGAAATCTCTCAGCCACTGACCTTTATTTTGTTTCATTTCTTTTCTCCCTTCTAGTTAAGAAGTTGTTCTAGTTTGCTAGCTGCCAGAATGCAACACACCAGAGATGGATTGGCTTTTAATAAAAGGGGATTTATTTAGTTAAAAATGTATAGTTCATTCTTGATATTCTCACAAGCAGTGTGGACAACCAAAGCTATAAGCTGAGCCCCCAGTCTTGGGGTTTGTTCATATGAAACTTAACCCCACAAAGGATAGGTCAAGTCTACTTAAAATTTAGGCCTAAGAGTCACCCCCAGGAGGGCCTCTTTTGTTACTCAGATGTGGTCTCTCTCTCCAGCCAACATGATGAGCAGTCTCACCACCCTCCCCCTCTCTGCATGGGACATGACTCCCAGGGATGTGTACCTTCCTGGCAACGTGGGACAGAGATCCTGGAATGAGCTGAGATTCAGCATCAAGGGATGGAAAAAAACCCTAGAATGAGCTGAGAATTAACATCAAGGGATTGAGAGAACATTCTCGACCAAAGGGGGAAGAGTGAAATGAGACTAAGTGTCAATGGCGGAGAGATTCCAAACAGAGTCGAGAGGTTATCCTGGAGGTTATTCTTATGCATTAAGTAGATATCACCTTGTTGTTCAAGATGTAGCAGAGAGGCTGGAGGGAACTGCCTGAAAAGGTAGAGCTGTGTTCCAGTAGCCATGTTTCTTGATGA